>JAURVB010011023.1:0-38720 GCA_033002965.1 Piper betle
ACCCAGTGTGTTGATTAACGACGTGGGTTTTGATGCAAGGTGGCGGTCTTGGATTGATAAACTGGGGTGGTAAATAAAGGAAACATTGATGGAATAATAGAGATGTATATGTTTTGTATGAGTGTAATTAGCGAGGGGGATTGCCTTGAGAAAACGAAAACGAAAATCTTGCTACTCAAAACTTTACTACTCCATTGCCCATGTACTAGATTACAGTCTAAACAATGAAATCATGCTCTTGACATACGTATGTCGCCTTTACATACTAACCATTTATAACTTGCATTACACATTGACAAAGGTGGTGTTGTTCATAGATTGAATTAAATAAAGCAGTGCTTACTACTTGAAAAACAGACTTCATGGCAAAACTATTATAAGCAAGTGAAAACATAATTAGAGCAAAAATATGCACTTCAATATTTAAGGCACTAATTTCCAATTGGCTAGATCAAAGGAATAGAAATTCACATGATTGTATGATTGTGTCCAGTTGCCCTTCTGGTTGCTATCCATTTCACTTCCATGACTGCAGTTCTTTGGACTGCTAAGTTGTATATATCACATCAAGTCAAACACTAGACAAAAACCCAACAGTTAAGAGCTTGAAGAGCAATGTATCTGAAAATTTAAGTTTTTTGGCGATAACCCATATGCAAAATTCTAGACAAAACAAGTTTAATCTAGCAAACAAGACAAGAAGAACACAAAACATGTCAAATGCAGTTTGGCATGAATAATGCCCCCTTTGGCTTTACCCTCTTTTTTATCCTCGCCTCCTACTAGCTCTTTGTTCCAATTGCAATGCAACTATCAATTTCTTTCTCTAAACAGACACAGTATGTAGCCATCTATTTTGACCACACAGCGCTATATCGCCATATGCTTGCAAACAAATTTTCATTGTTTTTGGTTTGAAAGAAACAAATGAACACGTTTTGAACATTTTTTAGTAGATTTTGGCTATGAAAGGTTGGAACTTTTATGCAGGAATCTTTGATGCCTTTGAAGAGAAATGAAAGGTTGGAACGACTTGGCTGTTGAGATAGACGCAATGTTGGCTCTTGTACGGTCCCCTAACTGAGATGATAGGATTGAGACTAGAGACCCTATTACGTGAGATGACAAGCTCCGCCTTCGAATCTATGGCAGCCAGACTTTTACAAAAATTGACAGATTCCATCGGAATGGTTCGTCTTTAAAAAATAAGCAGATCTCTCCCCAAAATCGGTCCATAAATTAGTGGATCTGAGTTGATTTCGCCCGATTTGAACCAATTCGGGAATCAGTGGATTTAAGTGATTTAGGAGGGCGGCGGAAAAGGACGGAGCGGTGAGAGTGGCGACTTTTGGGGGGCAGGCAGCGATAGGGGTGGACGATGACGTAGGGGATAGTGACGGTGGGGGCAGGGCAGGGGGCGCTGGGGACAAGCGAGGCCGGGGGGAGGGGTGCAAGGGCGGGTTGGTGGGGGTGGGAGGCAAGGCTAGCGGGGTTGAGTGGGGCTGGACAGGGCGGGGGGGGGGGGAGGCCAGCAAGGGTTTTTGTTCAATTTTTGATAAATTAGCCTAATTCAATGATTCTCCAATTAAATGTTCAATTCTGATTTTTGCAAAAGGTTGAGGGTGGGAGATTTGGCCATTTTTCCAATTACCTTAGGCCTCTCAACGACTAGACACCAGTCTAGCCTTAGGCGACCAGGGCTACCAATTCGAATAAATTTTTTTTTAAACCAAACTTGAAGAACATTTTAGACAAACATTTTTTTCCCATTTTCTAATAATTAGCACTAACTTTCCCAAGCACATGATAATATTAAAAAATCCTTATTTTTTTCTTTTTGATAAAAACTCAATCGTAAAAGTCTTAATCCATGCCAAATAACTTTATCCATGATCTTTTAAGTTTACCTATCCCCCTTTTTTACACGTCTCAAACTTAACAACAAAATCTTGCAACCAATGTATCTCAGGGTCTACTTGTACGTAGTCGAACCATCTCAAACAACTTTTATTGTTTCAATTTACATCATTTATAATTGTCATCTCACACAACTACTATCATACAACTATTGGGTATTTAATCCATTAGAATCCTACCTCTCATCCATCTTATAGTATATATATATCCGCCACTCCCCACTTATAAATATGACTCATTTTAGTACACACTATTTTACTTCAAGTAAAATCGATTTTGTTGTTGTCCAACAGAATTTACCTTTCAACTACCATAACAACCCTAGGGATACATCTGAACAACGTTTATGTCAACTAACCCGACAGTACTTTTAAAGAAGTGTTTATCTGTTGAAGCTCTTCATGCTCTAAGCATATAAAAGACTTATTTCTTCCACTTCTGATGTTAATGTATGATTTTTTTTAAAAAATACTAATTTTTCTGCCCTCATGTTGGCATGCACCACCTCTCTTTTGTTTTCCACTTTCAAACTTTTCTTCTCCGCTTTCAAACTTTTGTTCTCCATAACTAACACATCAGATTTTTATTGCATCTTTAGCATAACAAACACATCATGAACTAGTCAATTGCAATAACAAAACAACAGCACTTGATCTTCTCAATAGAAGTGTTCACCCTAGTTTCCCAAAACCAATAGGGACTAATTTAAGAACTGATTTAAGTTTGAGGTGTGCTTCCACAACGTACACAACAAATCCTTAGTAGTAGGTACTCTACTGTTGAGCGCACTGCACCCGTGGGGCAGATTGGTCGTCGTCCTCATCATACGCTTCCTGCTGCTGCTGTTGCTGCTGCTGCCTCCTCATTTCTTCCTCTATGTTAACGTCGTGCAAAGTGGTCTCTTCGCACTCCTCCAGCTCCATGCCAGTGATCTTCGAGCCTGATTTGGACGGTAAGATATTCGACAAATTACGACATTGATCAAGTGAAAGAACACCTGAATCAGGGAACTCCACATTGAACTTGATATAAAAGCGGCCTCTCATGAAGGGTCTCTGATAGTGTGGCATCCCTTCATCGTTAATGGCCTTGTGTTGCCCTGATAAGTTAGAAATACATCAGAATGGATGGTCTTTGAAGGAAAAAACGCATTCAGAGGCGGTCACACCAGAATCTAGCATACATACCAGGCTTAATAACATCACCAGGATTTGACTTTATCAGAAGCTGTCTACCATCGAGATGAGTTAATGCAAAATGAAATCCACATAATGCCTCAGTCAAACTGATGGTATGATCTACAAACAGGTCATCATATTTGCGTTTAAATTGTGGATGGTCCTTTTGTTGCAACAAGAATATAATGTCTCCAGTCTGAGTGTCCGGCTGTCAAACAGTAAAAATGTGCCGTTAAATTTTATGAAATATGCAAAAGAAAAAATGTACGTAGGGGAAAAACATCCAGATATGCTTACGGCTTCATCAGCTTCCCCCTCAAACACGATTTTCTGACCATGTTGCATGCCCTTTTCGACATGAACCTCTACCACCTTCTTTTCCTGGGTAACCTTGTTTCCTTTACATTGTGTGCATTTGTCTCTCTCACTGATAACTTCTCCTGAATTTTAAAAAGCTTCATTTAAAAAAAATGCAATCATACAAAATCATACCGTATTTCTACTTAATATAATAAAACATAAATCGTCTCCAAAGACCTGATCCCCTGCAGTCAGGGCACACGTGCTGCATCTGTTGTATCATGCCGGGTCCAATTTGCCTAGTAGTTACTTTCATTCCCGAACCCTGGCAACCATAGCATCTTCCCGAAGCCCCACTTTTTGAGCCCTTACTAAGAAAGTTACACAAATCTTGCTAAGACTCAATGCATAAATATTACTTCAAACTATTGCTAGCCTAAACCAAGATATGGAGAAGGCAAAAATAACAAACATAAATCAGTTAAATGTAAAGAAAGAATCTTATTAGCAATTTTTTTTAATCCAAACATGAACAACGATCTGCAATATATTTTATTAAGGCATTGAAAGGCGACAGTGAGAATATAAAGTATAATCAGCATGATCTTCTAAAAAGAAAGGTCAAGTAGTGATAAAGCAAACAATTCACAAAAAGAAAGTAGGATCCACAATCTTATGACAGGTCAAGACTGAACGATAGAAAACTGCGTAAGCATGACTGTGAATACAAGGTCTCATTAGAGTGGAAACAGCTCAAGAATCATGAAGTTGCACAAAACTGGATTTATCATATATGCACGTACCTAGATACTATAAAGCACACAAAATTCAGCAAAAAAAATCGCTAAATTTAATTTCCATACGCAGAAAGCTTCTGGACTTGCCCATATTAAGTGTAACAAAATATAAATACCAGCAAAATACCATTCTATGACACTAAAATAACTTCAACTTTAATAGAATTGAAAATCTTCCTGCTTTAGAGAATCAAACTACAAGAGTGCAAAGGAAACCAAAACTAGTGCTTGAGAGTTATTTCCCCAGATCATAAAGATTAACAGATAACGATAACACACATATTTAGGAGAGATAATTAGTAGCACATTAGACATTATTCACTTACTGGCTCTCCCAATTTGAATAGTGGAAAACTACCTTGATTTTGGAAGTTAGTATGTTCAAATCTTCTCTAAACATTGCATTAGAATCATGGAACAGCCTATGTATGCAATCCATACTTTTCTTTCTTTGACATACACGTCTTTAACAAAGAAAACCAAATCATGAAATCTTAATAGAAAGAAATAAGAAAAAGATAAAATTTTACAGCCCACCAATGGAATTTTAAATCTACTTAATATCTTGCATCAGATATATCAGAAGAGTAAACGAATGAAAAAAAGAATATACAACATACCCTTTGCATTTCGGGCACAAAACTTTTCGTGAAAGTGACAACTTCTTAGATGTCCCATTATAGAGGTCCTCAAGAGAAACTTTAAGAGTGTGGATTACATCCTCCCCACGCCTCTGCCTCCTTCCTTTTGAACTACCCACTAAATTCAAAAACAGCACATATCATATGCATATAGCATCTTAATAGAAAATTTAAAAGGAAGTAGATGATACAAAGAAAATGAGGCCAAAAAGCTTACTGCCAAAAGCACCTCCACCAAAGAAAGACTCAAATACATCAAAGGGATTGTGAGAACCACCACCTCCACCCATTCCCTCTTTAAGCGCATCTTCTCCATACTGATCATAAATTTCCCTTTTCTCTGGATCATTAAGTACTTCATAAGCTTGAGCCAACTCCTTGAACTGTTCAATCCAATATTACAACAAGATGAAACATGTAACAAAGTAAAAAATAATGCATGCCATGATTTGGATAAAGAGGAACTAAACTAAATAGTATTCTACTAAAAAGCCATTACAACATAGCCCATCCGAATTCACAGTCATATCAAACATATCCTCTGTGCCAACAAATCAAATATCTAATTGCATGAGAAATCCAGAAACATGTGTACCAAAAACACATACAAACTACACAGCTAACGTAGGTAAAAAGAAAAGAACATTGCAAAAAGAAAACTGCAAAACAAGTGCAGGAAAATACCAAACACCGACCTTTTCAGGATCCCCACCCTTGTCAGGATGATTTCTAATAGCAGCTTTTCTATATGCCTTCTTCAGCTCATCCTGCCCGGCATTTTTCGAAACACCAAGAATTTCATAGTACTTAGTGTTGTCACTCTTCTTTGGCGCACGACCAAACATGATTATAATAAAGCTTCAATACAAAGCCCGAAACAGCTCAAAATCGGTTCCAAAACACCTGTATCAAGTCAAACTTAAAACTTTTTTTTAACAAAAGGCAATCTTTACTATCACAATTGTAGCAACAAGGCAAAAAAACAAACAATATTTCTCAAGACAGAAGCAACAATCAAACAAATGGAACAAATTTGAAGACCCTTTTTAAACACACAATCACCTACCCCAGAACAACAAGCAACAGCATCCTCCACCAACATACCCAGAATCACAACAACCATCCATACAACAGCCCAAACTTCAACCAAATCAACAAAGCAAGCATTTTTCCGACAATTCGCGAATCAAAGAACAAGGCCCGCAAACTCCACCAGCATAAATTGAAACAACCGGCGGATGATCCAAAAACAGGGCGGAAAACTCACCGGATGCCGCGGCGGTGGCGGAAAAGGGTTGTGTGAGGGGGTAGAGGGAAGCGGGGGACGGCGGATCTCCTCCCTCCGGCGGCTCTCTCCGCCAAGGGTGAGAGAGTTCCGGGAGAGGGGGAGACGAAGAGGGTTTGGAATAAGGGGAAGACGCCCTTTTATTGTTTTCTTTCTCTCTTTTTTTCTTTTTTTTTTCATTTTGTTTTTTCTTTTCCTTCACTATTTAATATTTAATATAGAAATTAGAATCAGCCGTGTCCGATGTCCGATCAACGAGGACCGGACAGTCGAGCTATTTTTCTCGATTAAAAAATATTGATTAATTTTAAGTTCGATTCAAACTCGATTTTAAAAATGTCGACTCAGATTTAATTACAATAGATTTGGCTTTGATTTATAACAAATTCAACTCGAAAAAAAACTCGATTCAGTTTAAACTTTGACTCGAATCAACTTAATGTCTAATATAAACCTTTATTAATTTTTTAATAATATATGGATAATATAACACAAAAATAATAATTTGGTATAAAATAATTAAATTAAAATAATCTAATAGTTATTATATGACTATTAATTATGAAAAATATTATTCGTATTTTTATAAAAATTTAAAATAAAAATATTATATTATAAAAAATAAAGTAGATTTTCATACGTACGGTGATGAAACTCAAACATCTAAAATAATTTGACTTAAAACTATATAAAAACTCAATTGTTTAATTCGAACATCTAAAATAATTTGACTTGAAACGATATAAAAATTCAATTGTTTATCAAATCACCCAAGTTCAAGTAAGGCAAAAGTCGAACCGATTTGACTTGTGCTCGGCCCTATAAGGCAAAATCAGGATTTGTTTCATTCAGCTTAGTTAAATCATATTAGTATAATAATATAATTCAAATTGAAATGGTGTTTGAGGTAGTTTAATTTATAATATTTTTTATCATAGTTTTTTTTAAAAAATGAAGTGGTAGAAAAATTAGAGCTAGTTACGGAAAAGTGGAAAAAATTTATTATAATGACAAAATTTCCTATGGTTGATTTTATAATAAAATAAAAAATTAAAATAACCTAATTCAAATCTATAAAAAATATATAAAAAAAATCATACTCAGTTGGCCGAGGTCCTAGACATCTAAGTTACGTGTAAATTTTTTAAAAATAATTTTAAGTTGAATTTATTTTAAATTTTTAAGGAAGAATATTCTAGATAATTTATAATTTTTCTTTTTTTATAACGAGGCTCGGTAATATTAAAAAAATTCATTTTTTGGGTAAAAAACTCTTTTTATCATTTACACAAATTTTGTTTTGAAAAATAAAACATTCCAATTTGTTGTAATTAATTGTTATATACACAACAATAAACAATATAACCGATTTAGGTTGTTTATTTTCATTAAAATGCTTTTAATTTAATCAGATTATTTTATTGTTTCGTTAGAAGAATTTTCTCCTCGTCAGAAACAAGATTGACCTTTGAATTTACGTGGTTGCTGGCAATCTCGCTATGTTGACTTTTTACCTACCATGTCCCTATACACGTCTAAATTCTAATGTCTTCCTCACCGACACCGACAATGCTGCCGATGCTATCGACACCGCCGATGCCGTCGTAGCTACCGATGTGGCTCACACCGCCTAATCGAATTTAATCGAATCAAATCAAATTAAATTTAATTGAGAAAACAAAAGCTAAAATTTCTCCCTAATACTTTTCTTTAATGAGATTGTAAATTCTTTCCAAACAATATAAAGTTGATGATAGTTTCGTTTTGATTCCTTAATTTGAGGTAGTTAAAATATTTTATAAGTTTTGTTTAATTCAATTATAAAAAAATCACAAATAGATATTGGTTTGAATTTTAAGCTTTGTAGGAAAAAAACTGCTGAACACTCATCCTTTAGGGTAGAACTTTTATCTCAAATATAGACAGAGCTCTTTAAGAAATACTAAATTTGATAAAAAAAAAGATTTCCTATAAAAGAATAACTATGTCTATATGTTTGCTTTTAATCTTCATTTAACTGAGTTTAGATTAAAATATTGATATCAGTGGCCTTTTTTATTAAGTAACACTAGGAGTGCACCAGCACTTTTTTATTAAATAAAAAATATTGACAAATGTATGTTGTTCTTTTTAAATTCATTAAATTAAGAATATTCAATTATTATTTAATTAATTAACTAATATATCTTAAATATCTTTTAAATTAATTAAATAACAAATTCGGAATAATTTATAATCTATACTTTACAATCTATATCTATAATAATAATAATAATAACAACAACAATAATAATAATATATAAAATTAGAGACCACGTGTTTGATACATATTTTACAATATTATCTTTTATTTTATATTCACAAAAGTGTTATTTTTTTATTTAAGTTTTTTAATTGGGTTTGCTACATGTCTTCTAATTATTTTACAATATTATCTTCTTTTTTTGTCACAGAATCAAATCAAATTTTAATTTTACCCTTTTATTGTTATAATTAGAAATAGAAAATCTAAATCATCTAAAACCAGACCTTGTAATAAATCAATTCTTCTTTAAGTAGATTTCTAAAATCAACATATTAATAAGAGAAAAGTTTACCCGAGTCCAAACAAGAAAATTTTCCAACCCCCAAATCAATTTCAGTTGCCCGATTACCATAACAACCTAATTGAACTTATTAAAAAAATCAACCACCTCTTCCTCTTAGCGTCGCTGGTCGGCCACCACCGATCGGTCAATCCCAGCTCGCCTCCCACGAACGCGACTGGTCCTAGCCAACCTCTAGCCGCATCCAATGGGGATGGTCACTTCTGGCCACGGTGGGCTAGCATGACAAGGCTCCCCTGTCGATCAGGATTGGCCACCATGCGGGCGCCGCATGGGCAGGCAACAACCATAGGTTGGGTGGTTTCTTTTTATAAAAAAGCGTGATATAATATAAATCATCCTTGTAATCGGACTATTTAGATTGATTTGGGATAGGAAATTTTTCCAGCCCCAGGGAAGACTATCCAATCTCAATTAATAAATATCAACTAATTAACAAATAATAATATATTATGATTTTTAGAAATAAACATAAAATATAAAACTATACTAAATAAATATATATTATAATACAAATCAACTATTACAAATAAATATTATAAAAAATTTAATTAAAATATATTATATTCTAAGCCACAGGAGAATAGTCAAATAAATAAAATAATTGAAAATCATATAATGTTGTGCAGGCAAGGACTAGTTTTTAATCTTAATTTTTGAAAAGGTGACGGCAAAAATATCAACTATATATGACATGAAATAATTTTAGTCGTCCTTTTAACAAGGCAGATCTATTTGGGCTAAATAATGCTTGCCCGTCATAACTCAACAAACCTTTTTTATTTTTTATATATATATATATATACACACACACGTAGGGTGACGAGGCTGTGATGGCTGTGCTGTATCTTTTCGGCCGTTGGATTCAATCCAACGGCTGGAAATAAACCTCCCCACCCCCACCCTTCCTACACCCCCCACCCCTCTTCTCGTCCTCAAACTTCCCGCCGCGCCCTCGTCCCCCTACCCCTCCTCCCCACTACGTTCCTCGTCCCACCATCGACGTTGCTGCTCGTCCCCGCACCCTTATTCGCCCCCGCCTCCTCCCCCCAGCTAGTTTGCCACCCCGCCCTCCTATTTTGCCGTCACCCACCACCACGCCTGGCCCCCACCCCACACCCCCCCCGGCTCCGTCGTGTTCCTTGTCCCACTCGATGCTACCGTAACACCCCGTTTCGGCTCACCCGCGAACCGACCCGGGAATGTCACCGGCGACCGAACCGTTCGCTAATCTACTGGGTTCGGTTAAGCCGTCCAGGATCTACTCTCGGCGTTTTAAGATGGAGATGCAAACATGAAATGCATGGATGGGATGCGTGGGTTCTAACGGAGTCCTACATACATGCCATGACGTGCAAGCAAAGACAAGATAAAATAATAAATGAGAAACCAAAAGAAAATATATACTATTTTATGAAAATACGATAAAACATGATAATCTATCGTAGCATTCATCATTATCTCCTTCGTTTCAATTGAACCGAGCCTGAACTCCAAACTCACTACTCATTCACATTTATCCATTCATTTCAAAACAAGCAATTTATCTAAGCAAACACATCAAAATTATCATTCACGTAGCAATAACACACCGTCATTATACGTTACACGCGGCAGGTACATGTGTGCGCGGTTCCGTGCTGCTCCTCCGCAGTCCCGACAGCTTTCATCGCTCGCATTCCTCACCTACATATATATAGAAAAACCGTCAGTAACGAGTGTTACCGGCCCGGAAAATAACTAATATCAATCTGGCACAGGAGAGCAAACTCTCCTGTTGAATGAAAACCATATACTTCCTCAAGAACTCTCATCAGGGCACATACGGGAGCCGTCGCCCTCGGGTCGACAGCGTCCCCCTATCTTTCACATTCTCATGCCTCGGCCATTTCTCTATTGCTTCTCGCGTCAAATCTCGTTCCTTTCCGCCCTCTGCACCTTCCATATTACTCCTGGCCTTGAGCACGAAGGCCGAGTACTCTCAGGCAGTCGCCTTCAGTACCCTTTGAAACCACAAGTCTAGACATGCGCTGCAATGCAGTACCCGTGAACCTCCACACTTCTCCGGGTTTGAGGAACTCAAAGGTGGAGTTGTCAGGATCCCTCGGGAATGAAACGGCCCGCACACCATTCCAGAGCCCACTGTCGACACACACGTGCCCGCTCGCGTAGCACGGTAGTCGGATTTCCCTCATTCAGTCTCTCACCAAAACACGAAAACTATACATATATATAGGTCTGGGTTGGGATTTATACAATAGGCCCGAAGGCAACGTGAGCTGGATCTGAAGTTCGAAAACAAACTCGAGGGATCTCATCCTCGAGGGTTATTAATCCGGAAAATCGTTGGCTAAATGGCCCGAGTTAAGTGGGATTCGATAAAACGCCACTTAACTCGTCCTGCACATAATAAATCAAATACACAAGAGAGTAGCGTAAATCAGAGAACGAGTCCTAAACGGACCTGGTAGAAGCTCCAAACGGGTCCACGCGCCTAGGCGGCGAGCTCCTACACCGTACCTACACAATCAAGCTAAAAACTAACGCCCGCATGATGAATCACACATCCTATAGCATACACACACAATCAACACAATCACGCATCAATCAACACACATCAACCTATATCAATTCTAGCAAGTCTACTTAAGCTAGTTTGATTAGATCATGATTATTACTTAATAACCCTAATTAGTTTCATAACTTCTATTTTTAACACCACACAATCAAACAAATTTCATATTTTTATCCTTAATCAAATCTACATTTATATATATTATTATAACACACAATTCACCAATCCTAGCATGCAATTCTAATAATCAAAACTTTCAAATAATTAAATTAAAATAAATTATACCTCGCGTCGTCGAAAATCGGCGACGGCTAGGGTTTCCGTTTCGTGGCTCGAAACTCGAATTCGGCACCTAGCGGCGTCCGAAGTCCGATCAGATTGGACCGGGTGCGTTCGGCGGATGATCCGGCGAATTTCCCACAAATCCAATTTCCGGCGGTTCCGGCGGTTTTCCGGCGAGTGTCGGCGGTTTTCCGGCGGATTCCGACGGTTTTCCGGCGATGATTTGGGACGGAGCAATCAGGGGGTCTATCGGCACCAGCTCGACGAGCTCGGTCCAATGGTGGTGTCAAACAGGGTAGCCGAGGCGGCGATGGCCGTCGACGGCGGCGTCGAAAATGGGCGGCGGTGGCGGCGTTCTCCGATCGAGGCTCCGGCCGGCCTCGACGGTGGTCGGGACGATGGGGGAAACGTCGGCGACGTCGAGGGGTGGTCGTCGGGGTCACAGCGGCGGCGGCGCGGCCCGGACGGCGGCGAAATCAGTGGGCGGAGCGTCGCGGCTTGTGGGCGATTCCGGCGTCGTGGCGGCGCGACGGTGGCCGGGGTTGGTCGGGGCGGCACGGCGACGACACGGCGGGGCGGGGCGGCGTTGATCGGCGGCCAGGCGGCGTCGGCGGCAGCGCGCGAACAGGGGCGGCGGCGAGGGTTTGGGGTGAAAGAAGGGTCGGGAGGGAGAAAAGGCGTGCGATGGCAGTTTTGTAAATTAAACTTGACTCGACTCCGACTCGAGTCAATAATAATAACTAGTCTCCTAATAAATCCTAAAAAAATCCAAAAAAATATGGAAAAATCCCATAAAATCAAACAAACACAGCAACATCCAAATGATATGCTCTATAACTAATAACCCACCCGAATATAATCCAACGCGTCCTAATGCGTTATTCGGCCTAAAACTATTTCTTCGATCAAACATATAAAAAGAAAAAAATACTGCATACTTTCATATATTCTGATAACTCATTTCTCACCATCTTCTCGACGTTATCATCATATATTCAGGTACACCTGACTCTCATCGCTCATAAATCACGGCTGGTCTCGACTCAGCACGCGGTTCATGAAACTGACTCGACTCGAACCAACGGTCGAACCGACTGGTTCGGTAACGTAAAACCCTGACTCGAATCACGGGTTTACACACCTACGTCCCCCCCCTACGCACCACTGTGCTTCCGCCTCACTCCTCCCGGCCGGTTTGCCGCCCCGCCCTCCCCTGTTTTACCGTCGACAATCTCCTTCCCCCTCTATTTTTTTTTCCAACAACGGTAGGCGGGGCCATAGTGGCCACATTGCACCGTCTAGGCCTGGGGAAGAGTCGGGATGGCGGCGGGGGGTGGTTAAGACACGCGCATGCGGCGGGGCCAGCGGTTAGGTGGCAAGGCAAAACAGGGATGGAAAAACAGAGTTTCCGGCAAAACAGGGGAGGGAGGAGGAAATGGGTAGGGGTAGTTTCGTAATAAAAGTTGACTCGCTCCTGACTCGAGTCAATATTACAAAATATATCTTGAAGAATATAAAATATAATAAAATACCATAAAATAAAATAATTGAGTTCTAATGGATTATTTTATCTTATGGTATTTTAATCTATTTTTTCATATTTTTTGAGATTTACTTCGTAATATTGACACGAGTTGGGAAAGGAATGGGCAGGGGTACTTTTGTAATAAAAATTTGGCCTCGTTTCCAACTCGTGTCAATATTACGAAATAAATCCCAAAAATATTAAAAAAATTCAGGAAAATACCAGAAAATAAAATAATCAAATTCTAATGGATTATTTTATTTTATGGTATTTTAGGCTATTTTTTCATATTTTTTGAGAGGGGTAGTTTTAAAATAAAAACTTGGCTCGATCCCGAGTCGTGTTAATATTACGAATAAAATTCAAAAATATGAAAAATATGAGTAAAATACCATAAAAATAAAATAATCCATTAGAACTAGATTATTTTATGTTATGCTATTTTACTGTATTTTTTATATTTTTTGGTATGTATTTCGTAATATTGACTCGAGTTGGGAGTGAGTCAAGATTTTATTACGAAATTGTCATCAAGTCATTTTTCGCCCTGACGATCATCCCCTCCTCTATTTTTGCCGCTCCACCCCAACCACCAATGACCTCCACCTGCCGACTAGCATCGCCATCGTCGCCCCTCTTTCCATTCCTTTCCCTTCTTTCTCTTCCCCTTATGCTGTTTGCCGCCCCTACTCTGTTTCGTGAGCACTACTGGCCTCAGCATAGCTAGTTGCCTCGATGTCGTAGTCTTATCATCAACCATCCTTTGTTGTCGTCAACCTTCCGTCCAAATTGAGGTGTGATGAGGTGGGGGGCACAGCAACTGGCGCAGCGAGCAGGCGTGGCAAGTGGGCAGAGCGGTGGGGTGGGGGGGGAGCGGCAGGGGAAAGTGGTGCATGGCGAGGATGCGAGGGGGTGGGGGGTGGCTGAAGATGGCCGGTGGGGAAAAAGTGGGGGAATGGGGGAGGATTTATTTACCGTCGTTGGATTCAATCAACGGCTGTAAATAAATGAGCACAACCAAGATGGTTGTGCTCCATTACAGCCTCCCTTTTCTTATATATATATATATATATATATAAACACCGTGCTGCGCTCCATGCATTCGTAGTACAACCACTGGATACAGATGATCTGGCTGGCTGGTTCACCCTTCGCCGCCTCTCCTCGGCCCATCCTCGTGACCCAGCGCCACTGCAGGCCAACTCGCCGTTGACCAGCCATTTGCTGCCCTACGCTGCCACTACTACCGCCTCCCCGCCACACTAGCAGGCGCTTGCCTGCCGTGGCCGTCCTACCCTCCCGTGCCAAACTTACCAGTATCGAGGTGGGTTATTTTTAACATTATTCAAATTTTATTGCATTTATTTTTTTTGTATAAATGGACCTAAGTGAGAGTATTTATAATCATCTGATTAAATTAAACAGTGAATCTACTAAATAATGAAAAAGGAAGTTTTAATGAAATAATGGTTGCCCTCATTTCTTGTACTTATGTTTCTATCGGTTTAAAAAACATGCTTTCAGGTCAAAAATATTTGTGAGTAGAGTTTAGGAGGCCAAAATTGCATATGTTAGCAAAGAACAGATCTAGCTGCATACAAGCATCAGGTAAGAGTTAAGCCTTTGAAATAACTTTAACTTAATGAAAGAATGTTTATTGTGACTATTTTAGTTGATTAGATTCTTAGTTTCTATAATTTTTTATTTTTAAGAATGAACAATCTTGAAGGTAAAGGAAATATTGAAGAAGAATTAGGCCAGCATATTACAACATTTTGTCCTATTGTAGAAGATGAGATCAAACTAAATAAAGGAATGCAATTTGATAGTTTGTACGATGTACTCAACTTCTACACTAGTTATTCAAAAATGGCCGGATTTGGTGTACGTAAACATAGTATAAATTATCATAGGAGGAACAACCGAGTTATGTTCTCAAGTGTTTATGTGTTCCAAAGAAGGACATTCAAAAGAAGATGAATGTAAAATATAGATTGATATAAAGATGATAACAATAATGATGGTATGAGTACGAGCAAAATGAAAGAGAGAAATACCCCAGAAAGGAAAAAGAGAACTTATCCTATCATTAGAGAAGATTGTCAAGCATGCTCAAGGTAACTAAAAATAAAGAGGGCACATAGAAGGTCATGCATTTTGAAGAAAGACATAGTCGAGTACTGCTTACATCATCAAAAACTCATTTTCTCATGTCACATAAGCATGTTACAAGGGTGCACTGAAGTTTGATTGACACATTTGCAGAGGCTAACATAAAACTTCTCAACTAATGTCTGTACTAGAAATTGAAGCAGGTGGGGCTGAAAATATTGGTTGTACAGAAATAGATATTAGAAATGCCCAGACAAAAATAAAGAAGAGATAAAGGAAATTTATGCCCAATTATTGATGAAATATTTTGAAGAAATGAAAGAGATGAATGACTCATTTTTTTATTGCTCTGCAGTTGATGATGATGTTAGATTGAATCATTGTTTTTGGGTTGATGGAATTGCAAGAAAAAATTATCAGTCTTTCTCAAATGTGATAATTTTTTATACAACATATGATACAAATAAATATGCACTAGTTTTTATACCATTCACCGAAGTAAACCATCAAAAGCAAACTATTATATTTGGATGTGTTTTTTTGTGTAATGAGAAGACTGAGTCTTTTGTGTGGCTTTTGAAATATTTTTGAAATACATGGATGGAAAACATCCCAAGGCAATTGTTACTGATCAAGATCTTACGATGGATAAAGCAATTAAATTGATATTTCCTTTAGCATATCATCGCCTCCGCATTTGACATATTCTTAAGAAGGAAACTAAAAATTAGGTGTAATCGCTCACAAAATGGGATTTTTATGAGTCATTTCATAGTTTAATTTACAGTGTAAAAAATAAAGAAGAATTTGAATCACAATGGAGTGAAATAATAAAAGACAATTACTTGAAGGAAAATGAGTAGTTAAAATTCATATATGCAATTCGTTAAGCATGGGTGCCTGTGTATAATAAAGGTATATTTTTGGCTGGTATGAGAAGTTCACAACAAAGTGAATCTCAAAACTCATTTTATTCAAGGTGTGTCAACAAAAAGAATAGCCTTATTGAGTTTATATATAGATTTGAGAGAGCTATCAAAAGACAGAGATTGAACTAGGCAAAAGAATCTTATGAAAACTCATATAAAAGCCCCAACTTGGTCACTTCATTCAAGATAGAATATCAGATGACAAAGGTTTACACTCGAAAAATATTTTATATGTTTTAAGAAGAACTACAATATAGTTTGATTTGTTGCTCATTTCATAAGAAATTAGATGGAGAGGATGTTGAAGAGTATGATGTAATATGCTGCAGAAATAATAAAGAGTTGGTTTCACGTGTTACTTACATAGGAGTAGACAGTAGATGCACATGTAGCTGTAGAACTTTTGGAAAGTGAAGGTATTCCATGTAGGCATTTGCTATATGTACTGAGAGTGCATGAGGGTGATATTTTTCCTCAACTCTATGTCGTGAAGAGATGGACAATTGAATAGCAAAGAAAGTTATTTTTTTATGGTGATAGAGTGGAACTTTGTAGTGATTGCAATAAAACTTTAGTTTCTAATTGGGGAGAATTGTGGACTAAAAAGGCATACTCATCATCTAAGAAATTTGAACTCACCAAGCAAAAATTGTTGGAGATAGAAAAATTGATGGAAGATGTGATAGATGATCCACATCATAGAATACAAGTACATCATGGAATACAAGTGCATCATAAAATACAGGTACATCCATCGGCACAATCAACATAAAAGGAAGTGTGAAAAAGGTGGAAGAGTAGTAAAGAACTTGTAATGGAACATATAGTAAAAGATAGGGTATGCCATGGTTGCAACAAACGGGGAGTTGGGAATGATAAGCGTACTTGGCCTGCAATTATAGCACATCGGTAATGTTGCCTAACACAAACCTTGTTTTGCTCTTTATTATATATAATTTATGTGATTATTTTCCATGTTTTATTTTTACATATATAGGCAAAAAAATGTTCCATCTGAAAGTGGAGTCGTGGAGTCTATTCAAGGGTGTCAGTGCAGTGATGGCGAATCTCAAAGCAGTGATGGAGAATGACTATGATAGTTATAAATCTGGAATGACTGTGTAATCTTAGTGATTTATAACTTGTGTCCATGATTTGTAATTGGCTTTAATCAAACTTGACATATTTGTAATTTGTAAATTATTCTCAGTCATGATCTTTCATGGTTTATACTTATATTCATCATGTGGAATAAAATTAAATGAAATGACTCTCATGTGTTTTGACTCTGATGAGTTTTCGAATTCATCAACAAAATTTAAATGTTATCAGAATATATAAGAGTACGTCATTTTTTTTAATATAAAGTTGATTACAAAATTATTTTTAAAACCGTGTACAGAGTTAGGATACATTATTTATTAATTTTGGGTTAGGACCAAGTCAAGTTTTTACTAACTCGAATCGAGATAGAGTCAATTTTTTATTGACTCGAGTCAGGCCTAGCGGTGAGCGATTGCAGGGGGTTGCAAGCCCATCGTTCCCCTCCCCACGGCACTGCGGCCCCACACCCCCACGGCAATGCGCCATCCCCCCCCACCAGGTAGTGGCGGGTGGGAGAGGTGTGCGATGGCTGGGGGCAAGGGTCGTCGGGGGTGGGGAACCGCATTGCCGGTGGGGGAGGAATAAATGAGAGCCGCTGGATTTGATCTAGCGCTCACTGTGGTGCGCTACAAATGCATGTAGTGCACCACATTAGGAGTGTGTATGTGTGTGTTTATATATATATATATATATATATATATATATATATATATAAGAAAGAAAAATGTATAAATACAATTTTTAAAGGCTTCAGTTGGTTAACATGAAATAAATGTAAGTGGCACAAAAATTTTGAATAGTCAACCTTACTAAAATTAATACATATATAATAAATCGCAAAAGATAGTATTTTGTCAATTTATTTTGTATTCAAATTAATTATAATTTTACCTTCAAGTGGCTTACCTAATCTGATTTCAAATAATAAAAAATCTCTTTTTTCTTATCTCATAGATAAGAAAAAGAAGAAACTTTCTTTTTCTCATTATAGAATACATAGGTGGCCACATAAGTTAATCATGATTATTTTAAATTCTCATTTTGACAAAATCATACCTAATTCAAATTATTTACGTTAATATTACTTTTTAGATAAATATATTAAGGCTAAATATTTTAAAATTTTCATGTTATTTACACAACTTACTTACCAACTAAATATACCCTAAAAGTTTGAACTTTCTAATTGAAAAGCATAAATAAAAAAAGCAACTTCAGAGAGTTAGGAAAAGGAAGATAGCAATATCAATAATTACAGACCGGAATATACTCACAAATATTATGGAACCATGTTAGATGTAGATAGACTGTAATCAAAATTTTCTGTCTAAGATATTAACCTTCACAAGAAAGCATATCACAAATTTTCAATTTCTTTTCGCGCTTTTTTAAAAAAATATATATTGAGTACTTCTTTTTGCCAAAGCTTATTCTTGCCACTTGGTTTAGGTTCAGAAGGATATACCAAGAACTCACGTCCGCTCGCACACTCTGATGACGGTGCATGCATGTAATACGAAACCACTCAAAGAAGTTTCCTTTCCATGGTTTTTATTAATACTTGCGCAAAGCGTGTAAAACATACCATAGCAGAAAAATTGACATAAAGTTTGCATGGAAATCCCAGACTCCTCATGACTTGTTTTCCGAAAGTTGCCCACAAGCATTCAATTCTCTAATAAACATACCATTAGGTACTTGCCTAATAGACCAAGCATAATCGACAACTAATTGAAGCTGGCATAAAATTCACACCTTAAATAAAGAGACCAAAGGCAGAAAGGAACCAACTAGATATAGACAAAGATCGTTGTGCCATTACCATTTTGTCACCAGAAACAGACTCACTGAAGAAAAGCAATGGGGCACAAGTTGCTTATTTTGAATTGGGTTTTATTCATGCTCAGGGATCAAAACAACTGACCCAGATGTTCTCCTGTTTTCCAGGTCGTCGTGGGCCCTTGCAGCTTCTGAAAGAGGATATGTGTGGTTGACGCGAACCTTCAACACTCCGGCAGCTACATTTGCAAAAACCTCTCCCGCGCATTCAAGCAGCTCATCTCTTATAGAGTTGTAGTGAAATAGGGAGGGCCTCGTCAAGAACAGAGATTTAGGTGCGAGGACCGATAATGGAATTGGGTCAGGTGTGCCGGAGGATTGCCCGAAGCTCACCAGATAGCCACGGGTCTTTAAGCAGGACAGTGATCCCTGAATTGTCAAAAACGAATAGTGTCAGGATAAACGCTGAAAAAAGACATTGTTCCTTCATTCTCATGGGTACTCCTAAACTATTTAGAATCTCATATTTAAAATCAGAAATTTGTAGTTATCTGATTAAAGTTTTGAGGGGCAGTCACAGTACGACTATACATTGAACAAACACTCAGAATGGCCAAATATCAGATCAAATTTCTGAAATCCTAAAATGTAAAAAACCCTGTCTATAACTCAAATCTTATCACAAAAATATAAGTAGGTCTTCATAATTTTTGAATGGAGAAGAATAATTATATTTATGAAGAAGCATTACCTGCAGAGAATCTTTACCAACAGAATCATAGACAACTTCAACTCCTTTTCCTGAAGTTATTTCATTCACACGTGTAACAAAATCCTCTTGTTTGTAAATAATAACATGGTCGCACCCATCTTCATAAGCTTGAGCAGCCTTGGCGCCAGTTGAAACTGCTCCTATAACAGTCGCATCAAGGGCTTTGGCCCACTGGCATAAAAGTGATCCAACCCCGCCAGCTGCTGCATGAACGAGGACAGTATGTCCAGGTCCAACCTAAGGGGCAAGTTTTAGAAGAACTTGTCATAGGAAATGAGAATGAAAAAATAATAACTTCGTACCCAGAAGTTAAAACTCCATACAAGAATAAATGATAGTATGAATCCTTAAGTCATAAATAACCGCTTATTTTCCAGTTCGGAAACTAAAATGCATTAGTATACATCCATGCTCAGATAATCAGTTGAAATATTATGATTCAGTGGAGAACTTACTTTAAAGCATCGGCGCACTAATAATTGTGCTGTCATTCCCTTAAGCATTATGGAAGCTGCAACAGTGGGATTAATGGAGGATGGAACAGGGACAGCAACATTGGCAGGGAGGATCTGTTCTTCAGCATAAGAACCCAATGGATTACCCGCGTAAGCAACCAGGTCCCCAACCTTCCTACCTGTCAATCCAGGGCCAACAGCTGTGACTTCTCCTACAGCCTCAAATCCTGCAACATAGCAGTCATATAACTAGCTAGAGTCAAAACCACGAATTTGACACCATTGATTCCCAGTTTCTAACCACAATCTGAATGGTGGAGTGTTCCAATTGGGGGACAAAGTACCATTAAGCTGAACAAATTTGAACATTTAAAACTTTTGTACATTAAACAATTGAGCACGAAAACTACGTCTGCGAATTTGTGAGCTAAAAAGAAAGTATAACTATTCTTTTGAAGAGAAAACTAGAGCTACAATATAGTGCTTACCTGGGGTAAAAGGGAGCGAAGTGCTATAGACACCTTGCCTATAATAAACATCAATGAAGTTCACCCCAATTGCTTTATTCTTTACACGGATCTCTCCCTCCTTCGGATCTTCAACTTCCACATCTTCCCACTTCAAAACCTGTACTCTAGTCATTGTCAGATTCAACTCATACTCCCTTGCAAAACAAAATTGTTTGTGCTGTAATGTTATAGCAAATCATGCAGGTCCAATATCAATATCCAGTTTACTTTAAACAAAATAAACAGCAAAAAAATTCTTTCCACTTCAAAATCAGCTCATTATTCGAGTCCATTTCAAATTATCCTCACTAGAACAAAATGAAGTCGTTTGCACTTATATACTACTGGTATCAAATCAAGCAAGTTCACCCGTATAAAAAAGGAAACACCAAAAAATAATAATCTCCCTCAATGTCACAGAAAAAAAAATTCAAACAAAAGAACAAAAAAACAGATAGTGATGGATAAAATAGCAGCCAATCTAATCTTCATCGGACATGTTTATTTTCTCAGCACAAACTGAGGACAACTCTTAATTCAACATTTGAAACCTTACTCCTGAAACAAGTAATAATAATAATACTCTCTCCCTAACACTACAAAAATAAATTATTCACCCAATTATACTAAGAATCAAATCGAGCAGATCAAACATCAAAATCAAGTTCCCCAAGAAGAAACGGCCAAAAAAATAATAAATCTCTCCCTAATACCACAAAGAACCATCAAAAGCAGAAGAACAATTATAAAAACAGATACAGGCTATTACAAAATCATCCATTTCTCATCTTCCCCAACATGCTGATCTTTCAGTAAAAAATCATAGATAACTCTTACTCCAACATATTGACACCACACCGATCAAATTCCAGCAACAAAGAAAGCTATCTTTTACTGATATTCCCACTGGAAAAACCAAGAATCAATAATTTATAAAACTACAAAAAACCATGTATCATTCATTTACTAGTAATTTATAGCTATTTATAGTCATTTTTTCTTTCTATTCGCAAGCTTGCCTCGGGGCCGCCGAGCTGATGGACTCTGATGGCCTTCACCATTGACGCAAACGCAGCGAGCGACCGCCGGCGGTTGGGGAGGAGGAGGGAGGTAGTGGTGTTGATGGTGCCGAGTAAGGAGTGAGTGGGGTGGCAGCGATGGAGGAAGGTCAACCTCATTCGGGTTCAAAGCCAATGCATCGCCGGGGACGAAGGGAAGCTTATACGGGAAAGATCCGTGTCCGTGTCCGTGACCGTATCCGTCCATAAATTTTTTTTGCCGATGCGGAAAAACATGGACATAAATACCGCGTCACATAAATTAATATGAATCATATAATTAACTTAAATTATAAATATTAAACTAAAAAATAAATAAATAAGATGTATTTTATATTAATGTAAATTTACTAATTTGTTTTAAATATATCTAATTTATATATTTTTAAATTTTTACATACTAACCCTAAGACACACCCTTAAAAGGATGTTCGTGGATTTTGAACACTTTTGTTTATTTGGTTTAATTGGATAAGAAAAATATAAATAATATAATTTTTTTATAAAATATAAAAATAATAAAATTTTTTAATTTTAAGCATTTAAAATATAAATTTATAAAACATCATTTATTTAGATTAGATATAAGTCAAAATCTCACCCCAACTCTGTAACCTGATCCAAATATTTTTGCATAAATTATGTATTTGTAGAATCCAAATCTATATGTGAACCAAAACTAGTGTGGATAGGAAATAATCGTATTGTACATGGATCGAATTTGTAAATATTAGATATCCAAACCCAACCCTAGCACATGAGAATCCAATTTTGAGACGTTAAATAAAATATGAACCACATATACACGAATTATATTAACACCTCATACAAATAATCCCTCTTATTTGGAGTATGTTAAAACTAAAGGTCCGTATGGTTAATATAAAAATAGTGTAAATGACATGAAAATTTTAATATAGTTAGCCTTACCAAAAGTAGTTATACTTAATATATTTTTTATAAAAATTAATACTAAGTTAATTATTATATATACAAATTAAGTATAATTATATCCAATCATAATTATTTTACGCCGCACATTCACGTGCTCTTGAATGAGCAAAAAAATATTTTCTTATTTCTCTTATCTCAATAGATAAGAAAAAATGAGAAGTTTTTTAATCTGAGAATAATCGTGATTAATTTGAACATACGATACAATATAAAAGTATACATATAAATTTTCATAAGTTGAAGAATTTTTATATTACTTTTGTTTTTTTCGTGCTAACCAACTGGAAGAGAGACCTTGCATACCTTATGAAACATTTGTATTCTTTAGTATCCACATTGTCGGACTCCCACTTGCCATAAGTGTGCTTTTGGATTTGTGAAAAGATGGGTCATTATCAATTACTAACCGTGACTCTACACCCTTTCACGACCAATTTTTTGCACCCTTTCACGTCTTTTTTGTTTGTAATAATTACTTTGTGTAATTAGGAAGAAAGAAGACCACTCAGAAGCTGATGGTACCTATCAGACTTGCTGAAGTGCCATTATGAAGATGAACACATCTGTCTTTCATTGAGATTCATGGACCTCTAATGTACTTCATTCACTTTGCAGGCTATGGTTCATTCTATGAGCGAATGTTGAGATTGTCTATAGTTTGTCCTGCTAATGTATTTAACAGATTTGTTTATGTGTTTAAATACTTGATAAGCATCAGCACCTATTAAGGGTAAAGCCTAATTCAATGTTGATTTTGGGAGGGGTAGTGGAAGGTAAAGTGCTTGAAAGGATTCTCCTTCAATTTGGATAATGGCCTAGGCGAAAGGCAGAAAGAAGATGGCTGCAGATTTCTTCCCTTCCCCATTGGCTTAGTAGTGATGCAAATGGAGCAGACTACTCGGTTGCACTTCGTCTAGATATAAGCAATGAGCAAATGATACGGCTGATTCAGTTGCAGAAGATCTTACTCTGATTATCAGGTTGGAAAAGTAGAGATTAATCCTTCAAGTCTCCTAATCTGGTAGAATATGTTGTGCTAAAATGTTTTATTATCTCTCTGTATTTATTATAATATAGAGGTGCCAATGGGTCCTCATTTGGAAGGGGGGCTTTATGGGCTATGTCAGTTGCATATATGATGTAGGTGACTAAGCTCTACAATATTGTTGGGTTCAACGAAATATAGGATTTAGGATTGTGTAGACTCAGATAAAGGCTTTTTGTTATTAGGAGGTACTCACTTAATCAAGTCCCTTATAGAAATCCTTTCTTGGGGACTCTTAATTGGCTCTGAAATCATATTTCCTTGGGACTCACTATCCTCTCGCATTCTTTATTCCTAAAAACACTACTTCCTTTTAATTTCTTTGCTTGATATGCATATATGATGTCTGGACCTTTTTTGAAGCTCATTAGCATGGTTCTATTAAGAAAATAAAAATAAAAATCAATGTTTTCTATAACATATAATTATTTGATTTAAATGGAAGTGACATTTCACAAATGTTTAAATTTAGCTTTGAAGTATTATCTCTCATTTATGGTCAAATTATTTTGGACAGACATTTTTAGCTTCTACATTTGGATTAATGTTAGAGAAACTCTCTTTGATGCAGGTACTTTGTAAAGCAGAACTAGAAAATGATTGCAGTGAGCAGGGTGCACGTATGTTGGAGAAATGCTTGATCTTCTTACCCTCACGTACAACAGGTTTGTTTTTCTCAACCATAGAAACTCAACTTCATGTTCCCCTCTTGTAATCCATCTCAAAATTTGGATTTATTTTACAGGATCCGTCAAGCCTCCATTACTACCGAGTTGATTGAGATTATATTTGGCTCTTCTGCTCTCATGGACTGAATTTGTAAAATTTGCATTTGCTGTTTTTGCTTAAGCAATTTCATTTATGGTTTTACCCACCTACACTTCATTTTCCGACTACCTAAGAACGAAAGTATAGGGAAGGGATTAAATAATCTTCATGTGCCCTTGGAGAAGTTGCAAGAGTATTTCCAACTGAGTAATGTTCTTGGTCGATCCAGGTATATCTCCTTTCTGCAAGATCCTTTTGTAGCTTTGTCATAGTATCAGTTCTTGCGAGAGGAAAAGGTACATTCTTTGACTCAACCCGTAATTATAAACTTTTCGTTAAAATCTGTAATTTAGAAGTTGAGAAATTGTCCAGACTATTACAAATAGCTCTTGGAGAAGTTGCAATAGTATTTCCGACTGAGTAATATTCTTGGTCGATCCAGGTATATCTCTTTTCTGCAAGATCGTTTTGTAGCTTTGTCATAGTATCTGTTCTTGCGAGAGGAAAAGGTACATTCTTTGACTCAACCCGTAATTGTAAACTTTTCGTTAAAATCTGTAATTTAGAGGTTGAGAAATTGTCCAGACTATTACAAATAGCTCTCTTTTATTTTAAATTGTGTATTTATGATATTGTTTGTGATGGATAACGTGTTTAATTTACGTTTAATCTGATAAGTATGGCTTTTTGAATGTGTTTTTTTAATGTCTTTTTGAATTTTGATTTCTCTGTTTTTTTATTCATGATCTGGTTGCCTCATGTTTTCATGGTTAACCGGTAATACTGGTTCTTTTAAATACAAATGTATATAAAAAGATTTACTGAGTAGTACCTACTTAATATGGTTTGAATTGACATATAAATAGAATTGTTTTATCACAGGACTTTGTCCTTCATTTTGTGCACTACAGTGTACCAACTACATTGTTTTCAAACCGTGCTTTTATTTGTCCATTGAAAGAGGTGATTTTGCATCTCAAGTGCAGGTCTTGACTTCATAATGGTAATATATTATTGTGTATTAGAGGATTTTTTATCTCTTTACAAAAGTAAAATATGTTGAATAATTAGAAGATTTTTCAGGAGCAGTTCTGAGGCAAAGTGTGTCTGCTTATCAGTTACAACAACAAGATTTGTGTTTGTTGGACTTGGTTGCTTAATATTGGCAAATCTTTTGCATACACTCCTCGCTGACGGATCTCCCTTCCGAAAGGAGCTTTTACACTCTAAGTTTCCTCTGTGTGTCATGGTTTTGGATTGCTCATGTTGGTGAACAATGCGTGCTTATACCAGGTTCTTAATATTTTGCTATGATATTCATGAAGATGGTTGACAGTTACGTTGATAGATTTCCTCGTAAATATCTGTAGATAGTCGAAGTGTATGATTCTGTAGCTAGGACCAAGTAGAGATCATTTCAGGCATTACAAAATTCTGATTATTATTTTCAATAATTTCGATCGCTTACACAATATGAATACAGCATTGCATCAATTTCCCTCCCTGGAGTTTACGAATTTTAAAATAATCGAGTAATTCAAATGAATGGTTATTGAAGTTAATTAGAGGAAAAATATTTTATTTATTTTCTTTTCTTAGGGGATGGGGGTAAGGAAATTTAATTGTGTGTCAAGGGGGTTCAAATTGAAAGTGTAGCTCATTATATACGCTAAATGTTTAGGCTTTTAATTAGCTCACCTTATTTTTATTGTTGTAAGATACGAGTGTAGCTTACTTGTGGTGTTAATTGGTTTGGTTGAGACAAATTTTTTACTTGACTCGATATTTTTTGTTGGTTCCAATTTAGTTTTATTTACGAATGTATGCCGAGCTCACTGGTGTATTTTTTCAATCCGTTTTATAACCCAGCTTGTAAAACTTTAAAATAAATTAAAACGTCTAATATTTATCGAGCAAACTTAGTCAAACTTATTTAAGTTTATCTTTGCAGTTTTTGAGTAGAGTTCATGGTACCGATAAACCTCTCCAATCAAGGAGTTGCCAATCATCCTATTGGGGTCTCATTAATTTGATTCTAGAACAATGTAAATATGTACTGTGAATAAAAATAGATAGGATTTTAATGATAAAATAAAATACGTCCTCTGTGAATAAAAAACATCTTTGCAGTTTCAGCCCATCGTTTCTGGCGCCGGCGGCCAAGCCAAGGCAAGTCTCTGGTCATCGGGGTCGGAACCTTCCCTACCACCTAAAATACTAATTGACAAGCCATGAACTCAAACTTCGGTACACGTGCCGACGGTAAGGAAACTGCGTAAAGCAAGAGAACAGATGATATAGGACGCACCTTCCCCGAAAGATAATTCAACCCATTGAACACTCTGCAGATGACCCACACCAATCACTTCAATTCATGAAACTTGCCGTAGCAGGTACCTGTTATGAGATGCAAAGACAGATATTCTCATACAAAGTCAACTTGGTTTTGATAACCAAAACAGTATCCAACACGACCAGGGTCGCCTCATCTCAGAGATGCCCATGTCATTAATATTGCAAAAGTAGATGAAGCATGAATCTATAAATCTGCTATCGAAAGGGGAATACGGCCGCAATGAAAACAGATAATAATTTAGCTGTCAGAAACGTCAAAAAGTGATGAGAATCAAGGAGCATAATTATCCACTCCCGGCCAAAAGCAACAGTCACTTGCTCGTTGATGATGAACCTGATAAAGATGTTAGCAAGGACTGGGCAAAAGATGTAAAAAACGTATTTAAGTCCGAACCTACCTTCAAACATTTGATAAATAATAAAATTAAAGATAGATAAGTAGTTCTGTACTTGGCACTGGATGTGATAAAAAACACTACATGAATAATTATGAACTAAGATAATACAATCCATTAGAGTTTATCAAGAACATATGAACACTGACATTGCAGAGAGTTACTCTGTCAGCCAGATATCTCCATATAGTCGTCACTAAACGGCATGGATTGCACTGCCCGAATTCATGTTCGCTCTGTCCGGTGATGGATTTGCATGAAAAGCAGACTGCCGAGACGATCCATCGAGCAGTTTCAGTGTGAGAGATGAGGGTGCCATATGACCAGGTCCTGATGAATCATCAGCAGTTTCTCCCAAACTCAGTTTTGACAAACCAACCAATTGATCCACATTGATTGGAGTCTTTGAATGTACTGCAGTTGGCTTTACAATCTCATGAGTCTCTCTCTCCACAGTATCGGCTGGATATCCACCCCAGAAAGGTACGGGAAAGGGGATGAAGGGAGAGAAGTAAGCTGAATATACAGGATAACTGCATTGTAAACTTTCGGACACCTGTGTTGAGACCTCTTCATCAATGGAAGGGCCGGAATCCATTGATTCACCTTCTTCATCTAGCATTGGTGGAACCAGTGGCTTGGTGCTTTGTGCTTCGGTCTGTTCATGGCTGATGGGGAAAAGCTCTTGAGAGACCAACGGGGGCGTGTCGACAGACTATAAATTGACACAAAAAACAGTAAAAATCAAGGGATAATAACAATAATAATAATAATAATAATAATGTGTTGAAAAGATAGAGATAGGGGGCAAATTTACTTCATCTGCTACAATATCAAACAAACTTGAACGTCTCTTCCTCTTAGTTGAGTTGGCTTGGCGTATGAAATACTTTTGGGCATGGCTGGCAACCTGGGTAGGAGTCCTTGAAACCACAAAATTACGGGCTATTCCACGCCAATCTCCCTTCCCCAACTTCTGCAATCCCAAAGAAACATCCTATGCTCTTCTTCAGTCCAAGGAGTCCCTAAAAATTGTAAATCCACCATCACGACAAATTAGTAGTGTCCAACACAGTGCATTAATCCTGTGTAAAACATCTTTAATGTTCTTTTCCAGTTCTTTTCACCAGAAATGCTCATAAAAGTAACCGTACTCATAAGATAAGAAACCAAAACAAATCCTCACCTAACCAAAAATAATATCAATCTGGAGGTATCAACCACAATCCCAAAACAACAATAATGACAACATAACCAAAAGTTTAAACCATTATCCACTACTAACTTAACTGCATGCTCAAGAAAACGTCAACAAATATCACAGCAATGACTCAACTTCATTCCAAAACTCAGAAACTGCAACAAATCCCATTATATCTTCGTATAATTTCAAGAGACAAACCATAAGTCACGTCACTTCCATCTAATCTACAGTTATTACAAAAAATTACATCAGAAAAAATTCAAACAATTTCACGTCAGGTCATTAATCACGTCACTTTCTTCTAATATACAGTAATTGCAAGAAATTCCTGTTTCCATCACAACTTCAAGCAATCTCTCCCGTAATTTCAACAGACAAAATCATAAATCACGTCACTTCCTTCTAATCTCCAGTAATTGCAAGAAATTCCATTACAAAAACTTCAAAAAATCTCATTTGAGTTCATTAATCACGTCACTTTCTTCAAATTTACAGAAATTGCAGGAAAATCCACAACAAACTTTAAAGAATCTCACATAAGTAGCATCAATCACGTCAACTTCCATAAAATTTACACTGAATACAAGGAAATCCACAACCACTTCAAACAATCTCACACAACTTGAACAAAAAAGACAATAAATTTAATCATTAACAAAAAAAAATCATTTTTAACCATTTTCAAATCACATCACAATGATTAAAATAATAATACTAATAAACTAAACTTCCACCAATAAATCAAATACCAAACATTCATGAACAGTTCTCTAGAGAAATGGAATCAAAATCTAAATCCAAAATCCAAAATAAAAAAATCCAACCTTTCTTCCTCTCACGGCAGCTGGACGACGAGCCCTGCACGAAATCCTCCGATGCGTACCCGTCCGCCGCCGCGCCGGCATCATGGCCGTCGCCCGGCGGCGACCCGGGGGTGTTCCCGCCGGTGCCCACGCCGCCGCCGCCGGCGGCCGATCCGGCATAGTGCGTCAGGTTCCCCATGCTGGCGCTCTTCCGGATCGACCCATCGGTGAGCCGGACGCCGAACAGCTTCACCCCGCGGTTGGGGCAGGTCCTCGAGTTGTGCCCGTTGTTGCTGCAGTGCGAGCACCGCCGCGTCATCCCCGCGCCGGCCAAGCAGCCGCCCCCGCCGGAGACGAAGAACGCTCGCCCACCCGGCGAATCAAAAAACTTTATCGCCGGAAAGGACAGTATGGCCTGTTTTCCGGCGGGTGGCGGGCGTCGGAGTCCGGCAGGGTGGCGGCGGGGGTGGTGGCGCTTTGTGTGGGGAAAGGGGAGGAGGGGAGACAAAACAGACAATGAGAGGGGTAGTTTGGGGTTTTTGTGGAAATAATGGAGTTTCGTAGATATACGTTATATAGTATGACGTTATCCATTGGGTAGATCACAACCGTTTATTTATGATGCACGACGAGATGAACGGTTACAATGAGTTCACGTAATCTTGGAGTGCAATTGTAAACGTATGTAGTGGGGCCGGTAGTTTTGGGGGAGGAGAGGTGTAGGAAGACCGAACACGTGGATGTCCACGTGGCCCGTCCAAGTGGAGGGAGGGCTATCCTTTTGGCCTTTTAATAATGCCGTATTAAAAAAAAAGGTCGACGCGGTAAGATGTTAAATTAGGTTTAGGTATGTTTTTGGAAGTTAAATGTAGATAATTAGATTGAGATCTATTTTTTAACATTTCATTGATACGAAAAATTTTATGTTTAAAATGAGTCGGCATGTGAAGGAGCATGTAGTTCGGTCAAATGTTTAAATTAATTAGGTTAATTTTTTTAATATAAGACAATAATTTTACAAGTCGGATTTAAGCGTTTATATTAGATTTATACTCAATTTAATTAATGTTAAGTCAAATTAAATCGAATTTTCTTTCGGTCAAGTGTAATTTTTTTCTTCAAAATAATTTTAATAAAATTATTTTATATTGATGAAACGACGAGTCGAGTCGAACAGACAACAACCCGGGAATGAACCGACCGATCGGCTGCACCCATCTCTACCCGCATGCTTCGCATAGAAGGCCGACGTAGATGCGGCCCGCAAGATAAGGTGACGTGTAAATTTATCCACAATGTTGGAGGAGGAGTGATTGTGGCCGTCGATGGCACGCGGGTCTAGAAAAGCGAGCGAGGGCCCGCAGAATTTAAGATGGGGTCCATACGGGAGCACCGTAGATCCAAAGTAGCGTCACTTGTCCAAGTAAAAAATGCAAAGTTGGAATGGTGTGGGTCCCATGCCCCTCTTGCATATTTCTGGGCTAATTAAGATGGGTTGGGACGTGTAGTATGGTCCAAAATAATTTTAGATTGGATTAGAGTTTAAATTTTTTGATATATAATATATTCTGATCGAATATAAATTTATGGTGCCCGACACGTATCTTATTTGAGTGGGGAATTGTTTATAAAATTATATTTTTAAATGATATTTTTTTATTACTTTTAATATATTTTTATATTAAAACTCATGTTATTTATACTATTTTAATCAATCGTGCCAAGTTGGATTCGGGTTACGTAGATTCAATTAAGATACAGTTACGGTGAAAAAATTAAATATAATCTCTAGATTTGGATCAAATTAGAATATGACCGTTTCCGATTCATATCGTTCCAATTAGATATTAATTTTTTAACAAAAATTAATAGAAATTTCATAAAAATAAAAGCAATAAAAATAATAGAACCTTTCAATATTAAAAAATATATATATTTGAGTTTATCATAAAAGATCCTTAATTTCGATTGGCTATAAGATGTTATTTAACAAATGTGATCGGACGGACTAGTCTTAGAGGTATTATTTTCATTTCTATTATTATTTTTAGAACTTGTCTTCACTTTAATGATACTTGCCCAAAAAAAAGTCGAAAATAATACTTGGTTAGGTTTTGGTAAGTTTAAAATTCTTTTTAGAGTGGCCCTCAAATTATAAACAATTATGCTATAAAAATCTACAAATAATATGATATAAACACAAACAAAAAAAGTTAGATATTGACTCAAAAATTATTTGTGGTCAAGTGTTGTTTTCACGTGAGAGGGCAACTAGAATATTAGATGGATAATTGTCATGGACACAAATCTCACCAATCTTTTGAAAATTGTTCACAAGGTATGGGGGGCCCTTCTAAGACTTTGAAGTGAGCCCATATGTCTAAATTGAGGCCAACAAATTTTGATTGGGTGTCTCCAATGAGAGCCAAAATTGGACCCAAGAAGAAGCCTAGGTGACAAAATTCACAGAAATTAAGCCGAAGACAAATTGTCTTGTCCAAGTGTAGTGTGTGGTTCTCCCATGATTTTGAGCTCCATCTGCAGCTTAGTTTGGTGCATGATCTAGTCAGTAGTATAAAATCAATTATTGGTTTATTGAGGGATAGGATTTATGTTTGGATAACTGGATTGGTCAAAAAGCAATTTTTAAAAAGTAGAAGGATTATGATACATTATCACCCTTGAGCTGAATTGCTCTAAAAAACACTTTGAGCTAGATTCTTGTATTTTATATGTTCAATAACTAAATTAACAAAAATAAAGCCCGGGTTTACTTAATCGAAGCACGCATTTAAATCCTTGTGGTCACAAAGTATGCTTTGAGTATGATGACAATAAACACCTGATTTTGTAGATAAATAGGAGATTTCCTTGTTAGAACAAAGTTTTATAAAAAATATTTCAAAAAGGACTATTAGATGTGTAATTTAGATTTTATTAATTATATATGACCACCAATTGCATTTTATAGCCCTTCTATGAGTGTTTTTTTCCATTTGGCACATAAAAATTATATCTACATTTGACCTTATGATCTCTCAACCATAGAAATGGGATATGCTGTTTGAGACCCTTAGGTCTAAGGTTGAAGAAAGCAAGCTGCCAAAAGAGACGAAAGTTTTGATTTTCTTATTCTCCACCTCTTCCAGATCCTATATGGTATTTGGACTCACTCACACCTGTCTATTAATTTTCTCCACACTTGCTGGGAAAGCTCTAGGAGAGCACAACAAAAATTCCAAACAAAAGCTCAGATGCTCCAATTTGACAAGAAATTTCCAAAGACTTTCAGACAGAGAGGGAGAGAGAGCAGTATTTTGAAGTCAGATGTTTTAGAAGCATGGAAAATTAACTAAATCTTGCCTTAAACTTCCAAGTCTCAAGCTTAGACAAGGATGAGCAAACAGTTCTGCAAGATAACTTTCCAATTTATTTGAAGGACTAATTCAAAGTATACAAACTGCGAGTACTATTGTGCAACACATAAATTCAATGTTATATATACAATCGGAGATGCCGCCTCACTGCACAGCCTATATTAGAAATAAATTTTGATCATAAAGATAGACTCTTATTAAACGAGAAAGATAACTCTTACTAAACCAGAGAATATAATCCCCTTAGTCCATGTAAGGTCTATTTGATTTAGAACCAATGGTTCTACCTAAGCTCTTAAGTTGAGAGCCCACTTGGGCTCCTGAGAGCTGTCCGATGGCTCTAGTAGGAGAGCTTGAGTTTGAGCTCGCCACCAAGCTCGGCTCGGCTCAATTTTATATATGAGCTGAGTCACGCAAGTCTTGAAGTCGAGCCCGAGCCAAGCTCGAGCTTGGCTCGGCTGGCTTACTGGATGAGTCAAGCCGAGTCGTTTGCATACCTAGTTCTACCATTGGTTCGACCAAATTTAAATTTATAAATATAATATTTTATTAAATATTAAAATTATTTATTGAGATTAAATATTTAATTAAGTATGAGTTGAAATATCTTAGCTTTCAACGATAAACCAAGTTTTGGGAAAATATTGAATTCAAATTAAAATGGTAAGAAAACTCAATCCATTCAAGCTTCGAAGAGGATGCCTAATATACGAGGTTAGATCAGCCGATACAAAACGACACTTAAAATCATATGGACAACAGTTAAATAATTATATAGGGAATTAGTTAATCATCAGTCTATCAAATTGAAAAAAAAAATTCTCCAATCGCATCCATAATAATAATATTTACTTATAAGAAACCCCACTGGGCCAATGTCTTACAGCTTATTTAAAAGCCCTAACAAGCATATTCAGCACACCATAATGGACTTGCTTTCCAATACCCTAGCGCGCTTAGTTTCCAAAACCCATTTCTGCAATGGGCCTGGTTATTTATACATAGCAAAATTATTTTTCGTTTATTCCAAATGTAATCCTCAAACGCTCTGCAAGGTAGTCTCCACTGCGTATGGGAGGGAACCTAACAAAGAATTGGGAGAACAAAAGTTAAAATAACATTCACAAGCATAAAGAATTAGCACTCCTTGATTCTATCTTAATCACCATCTCTACCCCAGGAATGTTTTCACTGTACTAGCTCTAAAATTATTGAGTTGACATCCTAGAGCAGAATGATTGTAGCTGATAGAAATTGCATTATGTGCAAACGCTAAACCCTAAACGCTTTAGTACTCGTATACTCCCCCCCAAATTTCACATATAAGTCATGGTAAAAATGAAACAGATTACATACACCATCTCAGAAAGGATTTTTTTTTTTGGTCCTCTGAAATCTCACATAAAGTTCAAAGAAAGGTAACTTCAATACCATCTCAGTACTGTCTTTTAAACATTATGAGGGAAAGGAGGGAGCAGGTAAAGAGAACAACACCTGGCCGGATATTCCTTGCTACAACAACTTTCCAGGCATTCGACAACACAATCAGGATTTGGATCGAAAAAGAAGGGAATCTACATAAACCCAGAAAGGATGAAAACTGTCAATGACATTAATGGGCAAAAAATTGTTCAAAACTTAGCAATGTGCTACTGAAGTATGCTATTAATCCAGTATGTGATGTATACTGTTTCATTCAACACTATACTTGCTAACTATGGAGCATGGAAAGAAGGTTAAAAAAGAGGTTAGCATGAAAATTGATTCAAAAGAATACATAAGAAAAATATAAGAGCTTACTGAATAGCGTTCTCGTCCAAATGTCATGACCCTATGCAGTGTTGACCTACAGCATTAGAGGCGGTCACAATCAATAAATATAGATCTTTTTAGTATAGATGATATTATTTGATAAGCTTTATAGAAAAGGTATAGCTGATTCTTATTAAGAGTAATGATCATCAACAGACATCAATAAAGATCCCAATACCTAAATAAGCAATTGGTCCACCTTTCCAACATGTCACCAATGTTAACAATGAAGGCCCTGCCAGTGGAAAATAAAAACTGTGTTAAAAGGAAAACTGTAGCTTGATCTGAATGTACTAGCCGCAGTAGGAAATAAAAAGGGAAGCTGTACAACAACCTAAACATCTCAAGAGACCTAAAAATGTACCTTTCTTCCAGACAAACTAAAATTGTTAATAGTTGAACTCACCCGTTTATATGAGGCACATTCTCCCAGTGTTGCGGAGTTTTATCTTTTTCCCTGCAAATCTAGAAATCACAAGGAAAAACAATCTTAAGAGTTTAAGGTGTATAACCTAAGGGACTAGTCAGGAAATCATTTTACTACATGCCTGAAGCCCTGGGACACCCTCAGTAGCTAATAGAGTGACCATGCCATAATCTGAATGAGCAGCTGCATCACAATCTTTAGCCTCTAAAACATCAAGTTCACCTGAGCAAGAAGATTTGACCATACAATATAGATCACACGTATTGAAAAGTTTATTCTGGTGGAAAAAAATGAACAGAAAAACAAAAAAGACTAACAGTGCTGCCATTTCTAATCAAAATCACTTAATGAGATATTATAATGAAACTAAATTTCCTTTGGTGGACAGATAACTACCAATCCTCTTTTTTGCATACATAGTTTTGGCTTACTCTGACTAAATAAATCATTTTCTCTCGTTCTCTCTCACCAAATTCACATATCTATCTCATTGGTGGCTAAACAACCAGGGAGAAAATCCCAAATAAAGAGATTTTGGTTTATTATGATTCATGATAGAATTCATTATGTTTGTCACACACCTGGATAATGCAGAAGACGAGCAAAGGCCTTAGGGGGAAAGGCCCCAACATTTTCGAAAAAATCACTGTCCAAATTTAGAGCCAATGCAATCAAAGGCAGGAGCCCTTTCCCTACAGTCCTGAAACAGAAAAAGATTGCCGGGCCGAAATGCTTACTTCATATAGCTTTTGTAGCAGTTAAGGATCTTTAGAAATGCAAACTTTCAGTTTGATACCCTTTCAAACACAATAATTTTATAAAGCAAAAGAAATTTTTATAACCCAGACAAAGAATTCCATGCATTTGTCGATTGAAACTGGAAATGTTAATACGCAAACCTTGAAAAAATACTATAATTATACAAGCATATCACAATCTCCTAGCAGTGGGAACAAGAAGAGACACATAGATTGAAGCTGGCGGAGGTGATAGAAGGGGTAAGAAAGAACTCTCGATGTCCCCAAAAAATAAACTTTGAGATGTGAGAGGATTAGATGACAAGAAAAACCCACTAAAAACATTTTTTTCAAAAGATATTGGGAAAGTAACTAATGAAGATGGTTAGCTTTCTCAATTACCACACGACAAGAATGCAACTGGTTGGATGCAATTTCATTTGTAACCAAAAAATCACCCGCCTACAAATTAGATTCTGCTGCCGACATGATCAAGAAGTTTAACTTCTCTAATAATTGATCCACTTCAATAAAAGAAATTACATGTTTAGAATTACTCACAGCACTTTCTCATAATATAGCTCCATAGTTGATCTCCACTCTGGTAAAGTTTCTACCGTGTGCCAGACACCAGAATAATTAATTTCATTAGTCCAAAACATTGAGCTAATTTTGCAATAGGATGCAAAATGAGAAGCAGAATACCTTCTGCTGGCCACTGATTTGAGAAAAGTTCCATGAGTGGCTTCTCCATAGGTCCAATATAGAAGCTCTCTTTTGGATCCCCTGCAAGCCAAAAACTGGCATTATATCCAAATACAATCGGTTCACCACAAGATCAAAGCCAGGCCAGATTCTCAGACTATGATTCTAATAGCACACCAGTCATTAGAGCTACCAATTTAAATCCAAAAGGCTTATATCTGCTACGTACCAATGTAAGGACATTATATGGGTTATACGTCAGGCAATTTACCAATTGTAAGGTCGTTTGGCCCTTGAGGGTTTTAAGTCTAAAAGAGTTTAGTATGAATAAGCATCGTTGGAGGAATAATTTGGTACAAAGAAATAAACACGATTTAGTTTTTAATTATTTGGTAGTTCATTCATAGTTCAACAAGGTGTCCTTTTCTACCAAGCAATGAATACAAAATTCGCATTGAATTATTTTGTAGATTTTCGTAGTTTATCCATTGTTCAACAAGGAGTATAGTCTAAATAAGCATCATATGGGTAATTTGGTGCCAAGCAATGAATACGAAACAAATATGTATTAGTTTTGAATTATTTTGTAGCTTTTCCTAGTTTCTCCATTGTTCAACATGCTACCGTTCCTCCTCCAATAACTCATATTCATCAATAAGAGATGTTTCACTATTCCTATATTATTATGTGCAGGGCTAGAACAACACCATAAACAAGCAATGTCCAGAGCAATATGAAAACCTTTAGATTTTAGGGAAGCAGTATCCAGCTTCTCAGCATACATAGGCGAATAACCTCTATTCCCACAGTTCATCCGAAGCTTCATCTTCTCCACGGTCGAAAGCGAGAAGAACTTCCTGCTCTGCTCGAAAACACGCTTGAACTCATCCTCTCCAATACCATGGTTCACAAGATAGAAAAACCCATGATCCAAACACGCCTAGAACCCCAAAATAACAAAAAAAAAAGGCACATTACAATCCATGTTAAACGTCAAGAGTAGATTGCAGTGTCATGCATGCATCAGACATGGACCAAACAAGCAAAAGAATGGAACTAGAGGAAGGAAGGAAGGAACCTGGCGGATGAGCTTGGCAGTGGAGTAGCGGTCGGGGGAGAAGAGGTCGACAATGGGGAGGTGGAGAGTCGGGGTCGCCATTGCCGGCCTCCAACGAGAGCTTGCTTCTCAGTGGACTCAGTGCACGAAGATAGAGCTGCTTTAAGTAGATGACAGGTATTACTGTTTATCAAACACTCTGTAGTCAAAATAAAATTGATAATCGGGAGTAGAAAATAATGTCATTGTTATTGTGATTGCATAGAAAATGTCTTTTAAAAAAATAAGTATGAGCATTCATTGTATTGGTTCCACATTAAATAAACTAAACCGAATTATCTAGATAACCAACATCTAATCAACCAAGTCGATAATATCAAAATAATCGCAATATGATTTGGTCAACAAAATGTGTATTCAGATCAAAATTGAACAAGTTTGGAAGCCAACCTAAATCAAGGCTCCTGGTTTTAGTACAAAAGAAATGTAAATGATATGTCAATTTTAAATGGTTAATTTTATTAAAATTAATATATATATATATATAATATTCTTAAAAAAATTATATTTATATAATACATTTTATGTTCTAATTAATTAAGATTACCTTCAAGTGGTCCATCAATATGCTCTTTAACGAATAAGAAAAATACTCCCTTTTTTATCTCAATAAATAATAAAAAAGCCGAATTTTTTTACTTTTAATAAACTAAATGGGTGGGCACACAAGATAATTATAATTATTTTATGCTTTCGATTTGATCATTATATAATTTTTATACAAAAACAATTAACTTAATATTATTTTTAATGTAAAATACATTAAATATAAACATTTTTGATAAAATTGACTAATTAAAATTTTTCATGTCATTTATGCTCTTTTCTTGACAACCAAACAAACCCTAAATTGAAATATTTTTTTTATTTAGTTAAGGGTATTAAATCGGTTAATTAACTTAAATTATTTGAATTATCTAATAATCTTTAGTCAAAATGAACTTTGTAATCAGAGTAGAAAAGAATATCATTGTAATTAAATAAAAGCGACGACTTTGAAAAAATTGAGGATGGTCATTAATTCCGTTGACTCCACATAAAATTGACCCAGTCGGATGGTCTAGATAATCGTATTGTGATTTGGTCAAAAATATGTGGTCGCCAGTCCGAACAAATTTGAAGTGAAGCCAAAAGAAATTAAATTGAAATATTTAATTTTAGTTAAGATGTGGCCAGAGTTGGTTCACACTGGATTGA
>JAURVB010011024.1:0-46168 GCA_033002965.1 Piper betle
CAGATGAATGGGTTTTACATATACTAAGTAGTATTTTGTGTTCCTAAATATCAATAATTAATGACAAGATAAAGTGCACTAATCAAACAATTTTTTCTAATAAAATATTATTTATTTCATATACATAGTAAATAATATGTACATTTTTATGTACTTTGTGTACAAATAAATGTCTAAAATGTACATTTTAAAAAAATGAGAAATATTCTTTGTGTACAATATTTTATGTACTTTGTGGATATAAAATATTTTAATAGGTACTTTATGTGCATATTTTTGTATACTTTATGTATACTAATTAACAATATACTTTGTATAAATGTTTTTTTGTACACTTGTGTATACAAATAGTCAATGTACTTTATGTACATAATTTAGAAATGTATTTATTGTATATTAATTAATATATATGTATAATGTTGTTTGATGCTAGTAATAGTTTATTACTAATAATTTGGCTCTAGTAAAGAGTCCAAAGAAAATATACAATTTTCTCCATGTGTTGTACAAAATGTCTTTTTAATTGATGCTAAAAGTGAAATATAAAATGACTAGGAGTTCTCGGTTGGGAGATTATTTATTAATCTTATCTAGAACTTTGTGGCTCAAATTCAGTTAAGATACAATTATTAAATATGTGGGTAAGTAAACGATGATTGCGAGCATAACTCAATGTTTGATTCTATGCCACATAGTTAATTATTGATATCTGAATGGTTATTTATTACTAATTCTTTGTGTTAGTCAATTCTTTTACCCGAATAGGTGTTTTTTAAACACTTTTTACTTGTCTTCAATCTTTTCAAGTGTACTAATGATTATTTTTAATTCAGATTAGTTCTAATACAATTATAATTGTGGATACTTGCATAGATTATTTTTTTATAACGATCATAAAGTTTGAGCAATGTTCATTGTGAAATAATTGGCTAGCAAAGGTATTACAGATCCTTTAATAAACATGCATTTTCTTGTATGTTAACTTGCTCAGAATTATTCCTTCTCATTTAAATTTCTTATGAGTTTATAACTAGAACCAAGCTTCCATTAGATTAAATAATTTGATATCTATACTCTATTTTTAAGGGTAAGGTATTAAAATGACCATATTTATTGGGTAATGTATTCATTTAATTTGGTATTTAAATGATTTTGTATCATAATGCAGTATTTTGTTGCTTCTTTTATTTTGGCATGCAACTGAATATATAATAAATACCAAATATTTATTGTATATGGTGTAAGACTATTATTTTTCTCTAATTAGTTTAGAGAAATAATGTGGAAATAAGGATAATTATTTGTCAATTAAAATGTTCTATACATTTCGTGACAAACTAGAGTTCTCGAAATTAAGAACAAAATCTTTACTTGGTGGTTAAGTTCATCATTACACGATGTGATTTTGATTATATTTTCAATAATATTCTATTAAGTGGGAACAAAGATACTGTAACCAAATATTTTCATAATCAACAATTTTTATGATGTACTCTAAACGAAGGCTTTGCGTTTTTATTTTAGTTGGATGATGACTTTGAAAGTCATAAATCTACGTTCACATCTCTGACTTATTCTATAAATTGATTTATAGTTTTGAGATTTGTGATGCTTAATAATATCAACCTTTACATAGACGTGGTTGATGATCAAAATTTAATCTAAGTGAGAATAACACAAAATGATACTACATACAACTCTATGCAAGTGTATATATAAATGTTTTTCGTTTCAAATTGATAATTGGAAACTTTATTTCTTTTATATAAATATTAGGTTACATTATTTTTTGATGTGATTTTATATTTTATAAAATGGTGAATTCTTACTTTGAATTCTTAAAAGATGATGGAAACATAAATTGAATTCACGAATATAAAATGAAGTCTTAAAACTTTGTGCTGATATAACCGGATGGATTGACAAGATTTTTGAATTGGTTGTATGAATTATGAAAGATCATTATGAATATTTAATGTGCTCTGATAAATTGTTTATATTTAATTGTCATCTAAAATCATGAATTTTTTAACAATTCTTAAAAGATATATTATGATACATGGTATCATCATTGACGTTCTACAATGTTGGGTACATTTGAAAATTGGTACTTATTTTTCATAAGATAAATAACTCTTTATTTTAAAATTAAGGACATGTGCGTACTACTTGATTTATACTTTGTGTTAAAATTAACAAAATTACTAGTTGGTTTATACTTTGTGTTAAAATTGACATAAGTACAAAAATATTTTCACTTTGTGTTAAAATCTATTTTGTATATTTAAATACACAAATTTTTATTTTTGAAATTAAGGCGAGTTAATGTAATAATATTAATCATTAATTCTGAGTATCCCAAAACTTGAATATTTATGCATATTTTTTTGTCATTTAATGACATGTAAATGAAACAAATTTTTTTATTTGCTTGAGAGTAAAGGGAAAGATATCATTAATATATAGACATGAACATTTCAAAATTATTTTTTTATTCTTCATAGCTTTGTGTGTACAAAATTACATGTATACTGATTTGCAAATGAATTACTTGTTTAAAGCTAATTAGGCACATATCTTAATAATGCAAATCATTTCATGAATGTAAATATAACTTATATGTTAAGTTATAATATTCATGACAAATACATAACTTAGTATTTTGCATTTAATATAGACCTTAATGCTCTACAAGATAGTGCAACATGAAATAATTTGGTTAAAGTAATTTTATTTACTATTAAAAGATTATTTCATTTTGAGAGGAGACAATCTTATTACTATCGTAAGTAATAAATTTTAATCTCATGTACCATATAAATGATATCTTGAATAATATTGCTTTTAAGAGCATTTTTTGATGAAATTTTATGCTATCACATAAAAGACCTCATTGTTGAGATATATAATTTTTTTCTAAAAAATGATATTTTATGATAGTATTTGAAATGTTAAAGTTATCATACATAATTAAAGAAATATTAGTCAAAACTTACAATGTTTTTACATAATTTATGTTCACTAACACAAGAAATAATATATCAAATGGGATGAATGATTTTTTCACCGAGCATTCACCTCTATGGTGTTGATAAAGGACATACACAATATATGAGTTATTTTTTATGTGAATAACTATCCACCATATCATGTGATTTACACCATGTGTGTTATTACGACCAAGAGGGTAGTGGGAGAATGATCTTTGATTCTCCACTAAGTGAGATCTTCAAAGCAAAGCTGCTTCTCAATACCCTTAGTTACTTACAACTATATTTGATATAGCAAAACGATGTTTCTTTCTTTAGTTTGCAACCTATAACTATGATAATCAGGTGATAAGGGGCATGTTTAGGAAAGTCACCATTTTGCATATCAAAAATAATATAAATGTAAAAGGAAGACTATTATAAATTGTATTTAAGTCTAGACCATTATAAATCTTTGTGATTGAATAATGTAACCACAAGTTGTGAAGCAAAATAATTTAAGGAATATGTGATTTTCACTAATAGTCCAGGGTACAACGATTACATATAAGCTATTATGTATCCCTAACAGGTGCATTGTTTGAGCTTTCATATTCAGTTATACTTATAAATCGCAGAACTTACTTCTCATATAAAAAATATTTTTAGAGCACTGTCATGCATTTTCATGTACGAGAGTGAGATTTGCTTTGGTGGCACCCATAAGTTGGTAACACACCTTTATTCTATTATGTGTGAATGAGAAATGCTGGCATATTTTCTAATGGAGATACTCATAAGTGGTGGACTCACCAAATCAGTGTATTTTTTTGTGGAGACACCTATAAGGGATGAACTCATAAAATCAAGTGATTAACCTTAACTTAGTTTCAAATTAATCAAATATTAACTCATGATATTTATCCTATCAGTTAGTTTGAGATAATGATGAAAAACCTATAAATAGTACATCTTCACCCCAACCTCAAGAAGAGAATAACGAGTTACGGTGTTTCCAATGAAAGGGATGATAGGTCGTGAAAAATAAACTTTTTCTTAGTGATCAAGTTTTAACTTATGAGAATGGTGACTCTTGTCAATCGTTCTATTTCGTTGTAAGGTAAGTTTTTCTCTTATTTATATTATCGTATATTTATTTTCTACAGATATCACTACTAGAAATTGAAATTACAAGTCCTTGACAATGAATTTAATAGATGTTAAATTTTGTGTGTCTTATAATTAGCCAAAAGATTCAATACACTTGTTTCTTGTTGATGTGTGGTCGGTTTCATGTCAATTTATTTTCCGCGGAAAGTGGCATAGATGTTTAAAAAAAGTCAATAACATGTGATAAGTAATTTAATTAGACGACCTTGCTATTAGCAACAACTACTTTTCCATCCATGTTTTATAGATGAATAATTTTTTTCTAGATTTTAAATTGATTGATAAACCACAAATTATTTATTTTGTTAAGTTTTGTAATTTCATGATGTGAGCATTATGAAATTCGTCCTCATGCACAATTACAATATTATATTTGCTTAACAGAACTTACCCAAACATGATATATATGTATTGATTCTATTTATGTGATTGTAAATGCAGTACTATCGATCAAATCTATGCATAGAAAAAGTATTACCTTGCTTACGAAAAGTGACTAAATGATTTTGTATATATTCATACTCGGCCCAAAGTGGGACGTAATAGGCTAAGTTATCTATTTAAAAGTGGTTAACCAAATTGAAGATCTATATTTCATTCATACTTATAAACAAGATCTTACTCTATTAAATATTAAATGTAAGACTATGTTGAAGGTTCCCACAATCCAACTACCTTAGGAATTTTTGTCATCAAAATTCTTACACTTGACCTTTTATTAGCTTCAACTTATGACCTTTTGTCCCGTGACCGGTAGCCTAACCAACATTCTTAGTACAACCCATCATCTAACACGAAACTAAGAGACTTTAATACTATATGTAACGACTCGGTCTAAATTGTAACGTAATGGGCTAAGTCATCCCTTCAAAATTTGGTTAACCAATTTTAAAGAAATGACTAAGCCCATTATATTACACTTTAGGCCGAATCATTACAAATGATATTAATCTTATGCTAAAGAGATACTATTAGAAACAATTTGTTACTCGGAAAGCTATTGATGGATTAACTACGTTGAAACCTACGGAGCTAATTAAAAAGAGAAGTTTCACAAAAGCCGATCTTGAACTTTCAGTATCGGTGAGATTTATTACGCTTGATTTTCCTACTGAATGGTTATATCAAGTGCCGATTCCCCCATTTTTTTGTAAAAAAACCCAAATAAAAACTTGAAAATCACCAAAGCTCTAATATCTAAAAAGCCCATCAATTATGGAGCTATATATCTATGATAGTGTATTTGTTTGAATGACAATGGGCCGAGGAGCCCATTGCTTCTCTATATATGAACTCCTTGTCTTAGTTTCGTCTTTGCTCCACATGACTAATTTTATTTATTTATTTTGAACGCAAATTTTATTAGTTTGTGATACCTAATAACATATATAACCGCTACTACTAGAGTATATATCCCCAAATAATTATAACCATTGATCAGCTGAATTATTGCACATTCTAATATTATATGTTTCGTTGATACTCACTTTGCGTATATAATATTTTAGACTTTATAATGAATCAAATGAATGACAGATAGACAAACTACTACCTTTTGTAATATAAGTCAATGCATTTTGGAGCTCACTATCAGGAATCTTGTTTGCAGCAATCCAAGTTCCAACACCTGAATTAGGTGAGATAATAGCTTTGTTTAATTATTTAGGTGGTATATAATGGAGAATGGTGCTCATTCGTCATTAACTTTATTGATTAAAAGATGATAGATAGTTAATCTATTACCAAGCATGCCAACAAGACACTTCCAGATGTCAAAGATAAAAAAGTTCACTTCGAACAAGTAGGTAAAAAGATAAGAGACATGATAAGATGCTTGTTTACTAATTAACACCATATTACATAAACATTACATGACACATTTAATCCAAGTGGCTTTTGTATTCCCCCATATATTGGAATAGACACTTCACCTGCCTTCTCCACAGGAGCAACTTGCTACTACCTTCATTGTCACAAAAGATGGACTCTTTACATACAAAGGAAGAACAATAAGACTTTAAAAAAAAACAAGTATTAAACCCCGGCCTAAATAGTCTAACTCCAACATTATAGATGGAAGGAAGGAGTCCAAGTTTTGCTTCACTTGGACTTGAATGGCATGGCCCTGATCACAATCTGGTGGTACACTGCTGCAAGTGCCGCCCCAATGAAAGGCCCAACCCAGAAGATCCACTGCAAAAATAACAACATGACCAGCACCCAGAAATTAGATGTCCTTTTATTCATTGTTTGAATACAGCCAGTTAGAAGAAGAAAAAGTCATGATCAATTACATGGTCATCCCAAGCATGATCATTGTTATAGATAATGGCAGCCCCCAAACTCCTAGCAGGGTTGATCCCCGTCCCTGTGATGGGGATGGTCGCCAAATGCACCAAGAACACCGCAAAGCCAATTGGCAATGGAGCCAAAATCTGCAAACCAATTTCACAAATCCTCCAATCAAAACAATCACTTCAAACCCCATACATCCATATGGATCAAGTCATGTTCACTAAAAAAAAAGAACTCACAGGGACATGAGAGTCTCTCGCACTCCTCTTGGCATCAGTGGCAGAGAAAACAGTGTACACAAGCACAAACGTACCAACAATCTCGGCCCCAAGCCCATCCCCTTTAGTATACCCATGAGCAACCGTGTTAGCGCCACCCCCAAGCCTCTGATAAGGCCCCGTTTGGAACCCCTTCACCACACCTGCACCGCATATCGCCCCCAAGCACTGCATCACCATGTAGAACACGGCCCTGGTCAGGGACAGCTTCCGGGCAAGAAGCAAGCCGAAGGTGACGGCGGGGTTGATGTGCCCGCCGGAGATGCCGGCGGTGCAGTAGACGAGAGCAAAGATCATGCCGCCGAAGGCCCATGCAATGCCTTGGATGCCGACGGTGGCGCAAATGCTGCCGGACCTCTTCACTCCCATGACGGTAAGGATGGTGATGTAGAGGAAGAGGAAGGTGGCGACGAACTCGGCGATGCCGGCGCGGTTGAAGGACCAGGAGCTGAGCTCGCCGGGCTCGAAGAGCGGCGCTGGCGGCGGCTCCGTGTAGTCCTTGGTTTGCGCCGAGGTGCCGATGGGCTGCCTCTCCGGGAACTTGTTGGCGCCGAGCCTCACGTCCTCCTCTTTCCCTTCCATTGCTTGCTAGTCTGGTTTGTGAGCTTGTTGGTAGTAGTAGAGGGAATGATGGTGGAGTGATGGGAGGAGAGGGGTTTATAAAGGGGGAGGGGGAGTGGGTGAGGTGGGGAGGGGCGGCCATGAAAATATGTTTGTGAAGAGAGTGAGTGGGCGGGGCGACCGACCATGGAATGATTGATTACAAATTGGGGCTTGAAAGTGAAGTCTCCAACTTCTTCTGGTTTTCTATGCTAACTAATTTCTTGGCGGTAAAAAATGGGAAAAAATTAGCCCTCATTAATCATGTTAGGATTCATGTTTAATATAAGTAATTATAATTAGATAATTAAATAATTAGATAATTAGATTAGATGGTTAATTTCTTATTTCCTTTTTTTACCGATGGTGTTAACCTCAAAATTATGAATCCGTGGACATGATTGGCGCACCTGGCGAGATTAATTTTGATTGGATTAAGTGCTTAATTTTATAAGATATTTGTAGATAAACTAAAGTCATTATAATTCACATTTAATTGGCTTTGTATCGTAATTGCCGAAGTTTGTTGGTTATTAGCTAAACTTTGAATAATTGAACTTAATTAGTAATTATGACACCTTGACATATTCGTGAACTAGATTCATGATTTTCAAAGAAAAGAAATATGACTAATTGAACTTAATTAATTGGTATGAAAAGAATAAAAAAATATTAGGTTTATCCCACATCGATCGTCGAGGATGCTGGTGACTTATATTTAGATTAATAGGAAAACCTTATTTATTCATTATTCGTAGAGGGTGTTAGTGATTTATATTTACTCTAATGGGAAAACTTTATTTTTTGAACTAGATTTTGGATAAGGAAAGACCCGTGATACTTATATCTATTATTAAGAGAGACCTGTGACACCTATATCTATTATTAAAAGATACCCGTGACACCTTTGACACCTATACCTATTACAAATCTTTTTCGGGGCCGAAAAAAACTTATTATTAAGAGAGAACCATGACATTTATATCTATTATAAGTCTTTTTTAGGGCCCAAAAAACCCACCAACATGGATGGTACTCATGTTCAATAATTTTGTGCCTAATAAATAAGTTTTTATCTTGTCTCCTTTTAGAAAATATAAAAACAAATTAAAAAAGAAGTTATGTGTGTGAACGTCAACGACCAGCTCCATGAATATTAGTGTATAATTTTGTACACGAAAAAAAGAGAAATAAACCAATCGCGGGCGGTGGGCATACAGCCGCTATCACTTCAGATCAATATGGCCGACACTGATTCTTAACAGCAAATAATATCATGACGAAGTTAAAAATCAATTAATTAAACAAGGCACAATGTTTAATATCATCAGTTAATAAATAATTTATTTGTAAGAATATTATTAATCACATGAATATTTTAGCTACAGTACTAGTACTATGTGATCACAATATTCTATGGCCCCTTCTCAATTAGGGTTGGCACCCGGTTTGGTTCTGTTTGGGTTTTGCAGGACCGAGACCCGACCCAATATCAAAGAAAGACCTAAATCTGAATTTGTATATAATTATTTTCTTTTGATTTAGACCCGAACTTAGCTCGGACCCAATTTAAAAAACCATAACAAAACTTATAATAACTATATTACATATATTTACATAAAAACATACAAAAATTATACATTTTATGATAATTTTCTTATTTTATAATAAAATGTAAGATATTGTAGAAAATATATATATATATATATATAGACACACACATTAAAATACTATAAATTAAAATCAAAATTAAAATACAATATTAAAATTATTTTTGGATTCCGTTCTTTATAGGGTCGGGTCTTTTAAGAGCCGAACCCGTACCCAATATAGAACAGGTACTAATAAAGACTCAGAACCTTAAGCCCGAATCCGATATGGTTGGATTCAAACTCAGTATTTTCAGATTAGGTTGGATCGGATACCCGTTTACCGGAACCGTTGACAACCCTTTTCTCAATGCAACGCATGCATGAACAATAAGAGTCTATGACTCCATACATGGCCTAGGGTAAAAAAAAGTCGATTATGTGACACTATGTATAGAATAGTTAACAAATAGCATCTTATATTACAAATATTATATTGAATCAAGAAATTGCATGAGACATTATATTAATGTACTTTTTTAGAGGCTTAAATAAATTACAATTCATATATAGCTTATATGAGTTATAATTTTTATTTTTAATAATTTAATGGGTCCTACTATTCAAAATCTAATATTTTTAACCCTTTCATCTTAATGTTTCAATATAGTTATAAAAAAATTAATTTTAAAATACCTTTAAACTAGCGTATTTTTAAAAACTCTAAAAGTATATCATATTGATATTGATGTCATAAATAAAATAAAATTATCAACTTCTTATTTGTATCCTCTAGTTTATATAAAAGTAAACAATATTAAGTAGCACCCACTTGAAGATACTCATCCGAGCGGTGTTTTTTATATAACCTATACGAACTATGAAGTATAGTTTATTTTAATTATTTTGTTATTACGTCTAAGTAGCAATCACTTGGGGCTGCTAATTATAAATTTAAATAGTCTAACATATTGTATGGGCATTGAAGCATTTTAATTGCCATATGGAGAAGTTCATACCACACAAATATGTATTGTCCCAAGTCCTTGAGCAATCAACAAGTGTCATGTACATATATTGGTGGGCAATGACGTTTAGTCCCTTTCTAGTGTTCAAGTGAAGACAACCGATCGACATAATTTATGGCCGTCCAATTTTTAAAATTTTTAGGGTAATTAAAATGTATGGTCAGTCATGATTTGGCCGGCTATTTTCAATTCCATTTTTTAGACTAATCAAACATTTATAAAGAATTTCTACATAAGAAATTGCGAGAAAATGTTTCCTTACTATTAACCAATTAGGGTTTGGCATTTACACCAATTATATATTGGCTCAAACCGGGTTTTTTATTATTGGAAGTGGTGTCGAATTAATCAACTGTTATTATGAAATTTAATAAAGTTGTTAAACTTGTTACAGATTGGACGGCTGTGGATATTATTTGATGATCATGATGATATTGATCATGAATTATTAATGAAGTTTGTATAATGGTTACTATTAATATGCTTTTAGCACTTACGGATATAATTGGAAGCCCAAAGTTGAAAGCCCAGGCCCAGATCTTATCCAGCCCAGTGAGTAAAAAATGGAGCATCTTTCTCACGGCCCATTTGAATAGCCCAATAATAACAGAATAGAATACACTCAACATTCATTATCCTTAAATGTTCTTACCCATAAAATTATTCTCCATTAGGTATGCAACATCTTGGATATTTTTTAGTTATGATAAAAAATAAAAATAAAAGAAATGGAATCCAATCTAGTTGGGATAGTTTTTATTTGATGATCATGATGATATATAGTAATGACTAAAAATGAAGTTCAATTAGCTGCTGGTTCTGTTGAAATTGCAAAAAAAAAAAATAACATTGTTTGATGCTGGGGTAAGATTAAAAGATTTTGAAGCAGTTAAATAATCTAGCGTGCCACACTACCTCTATTGCATGAAACACCACCCTTGTTCTTACATCCTAGGCATTCCAAACAATTAGGAGACTGTATTTTTCATATTGTCATAGTACATTGAAGTCATGGACCATTAATAAATTAGAAAAAAGTCGATATCCTAATAAAATGGTTTTAAGACATCAGTAATCTAGGAAAAATGCAGATCAATGAGAAGACTTGTGGTTATCAATCAATGTAAATTACGTGCATTAGTAAACAACCTAGTTGTGGTGCCGATAAGCAGTACCATCAACTGTTCTTTCAGACGTCCAGGTCTGAACAACGACAAGGCAGGCATTGCAAGCCAGATAACCAATTTCTCACTAGCAAGAAAATATGAGCTTAAATGGCAATAATACTCCAAATTTTTGTGACGAAGTTCATATATAATGACAAATTTGAAATTTCAGTGTTAACAGTTCCATCACTCGAGCCTTATTTTCTTGTACTAGATCCTGACCCTTTAAGAAGTCCGATAAATGTGAGAAATGACACTACTAATTAATGTTAAAGAAGAGATGATCATCATCCGTGTTGAAAACTATGAATCGTCGTCAATCCGACGCTAGACGGTGATGTTGCATGCATGGAAAATGCCAACCCAAGAGCGATGGACGTGGGACTTGGACTTGTAGCCATATATACTTCCAATAGATATTATCTGTACTTGCTCCAATATTGATTTGGATTATGGAGAAAGTAATACCCAAGCTCTTGGATTTTTTCTGCACAACAAAACAAGTTATAGACTAAGCATTGTTCTTGGCATCTTCGTTGTTTCCTTACCCCTGCTTCTATGCATCTGCAATTCATAGAAAGGGACTTACAGTTAGGGAAAACTTGTACATATTAGCTTGTGTTCGTACTCTGATATATATCGAAACTGTCTCTCAAATTAAGGAATATTCAGATTAATGGAAAATATATATATCCGTGATGATAACTCATGCTAAACAATCTAGTAAAATCAGAATAACGTTTTATCACTATATTATGAATTTTATGGCTTATATAGTTCCTATTATATATTTATAGAAACTTTAAAAAAATTAAACAAATTGGTCAAATTAAGACTTTTTGTTTGATTTTTCTCCATCCTTTTAAAATTCAACGTTCTAGAATTTCAATAATCCACAAAGCCGGCTTCAATTTTTCTTTGACTAATACTTGCAATATCCTGCGCGCCAGGAGAATGAGAGGTCACCTCCCAATATATGTATGCACATTTATTTTAATTTATATTGATGACTATATTTTATCTCAAGTATAATATTATCTATGTATGCACATTTATTTAATTTATATTGATTACGTCATGTTTTTTTATAAAATTATTATCAATATACCATATACAATTATTTTTTACAGCTATGCACACCAAGTCTGATCGTTGAATTATAGCTTAGTTATGCTAATCAAACATGGAAGTTTAAGCAGCTGAATTCTATTTAGCTTATTTTAAGTACTGACTTGTACGATAAGTGCACATTCTATATATGAGTGATCAGATTGTTTAGTTAGTATATAATTACGTTAAATTCTTTGAACGGTTTTCAGGAAAAAACGACCCAATATCATGTACGTTGATCTTGTGACTAAAAACTAAGAAGCAATGATATTGACTTTTGCTAAGTTTATAACAAATTATAGCAGCTTAAAAATTCTAAATTAAAATATCCAGTGGTCTATGGACAAACAATGCCACTCATACTTTAAATTGAAATAAAAAAATGCATGTTTTTTAATTAGCACGCCGACTAGTCCTTAATGAAAGAGATAATTAATCAAGTATTTTTAATTGTTGATTTATCTAGAAGATTTTTGGTCCGGCGCCGTATGTGAGAGTTCTCACCGTATAAACTTAGGTTTGCCACTTTGTTGTGGCCCTCGGAACATGCCAATATTTGGGGACCGAGTTGCTAGCATTAATCGGTCATTTGATCTTCGCCCCCTCCCCAACTTAAGAGTCAATTACATTTGATTCTAATTCTAGTGGGAAAAGTCCGAATGTTTAGTTTATGAATTTATTCCGATTCGTTTGAAATGGCCTAAAAGGACTTAATAACATGTTAAATGACTGGCGATCAAATTATTTTTAATTAAAAAATTGAATTATTTTTAATCTAAATGTGATTCACATAATTTCAAATAATCAGACTTATATAACTCATAATTATATAAACAATCCGATCTAAAATAACTAGCATGAACTGTTCATATCTAAAATATAAACTTTTAAATTTATTCATAATCATTATTTATTAATTTATTTTTATAAATCAATCTAGATATTTTTATTGACGACCATATACTCTCGTTCCAACACAATCCGAACAAATATGGCCAAAACTTTAAATATCCACGTACTTCTCCTGATTTAGAATTTTATCCGAGGATTCTAATTTTTTAAAAGCTGACACAAATTCGATCCAAACATTTAAACATGTGAAAGAACCAAGCTTATACATACTAAGCAAAAATTTAATCCGAAGAGGGGCTAATTTTAAACCGAACTCAAATCTAATCCAAAGACCAAACTAAACTCACAATAAATAAGAATTTAATTCCGTGAGGGGGTTAATTTTAGACAGAACTCAAATCCGATCCGATCGTCCCCATATGGACAAGAACCAAAGTCATCCTAAGCAAGAATTTAATGGGAGGCGGACGCTCCCAAAATCGACTCAAAAGTCAAAAGAGGAAACACACCAACAAAAAATTCCTCAGGACCGATTCTCCCGACTCACCGGGTCAACCCCTCTGAACTCGTCTTCTTCTTCCTCCAAGAGCCCACGCCTTGTCCTCATTTCCCAAGCCGACGAAAGTACAGACGAAGACTCTCCGCCGTACCATTGCCGTCGACCTCTTCTATTTCATGACCATCTCCCACGCCCCGTCCATTGCCCACCTCCTTCTCCGACCGGCTCCGGCGGCCCTTCTCCGGCGGGCGATGAGAGGTCACCTCCGGCGGCATCTGCAATGAAAGGGAACCCCCGAGCCGCCGCTTCCTGCAGAGGGTCCGCCAGCTCCTCGTCTCCCCCGCCGGCTGCATCCGGATCAAGCTCCTCCTCACCTGCTGCATCTCCGTCTCCCTCTTACTCTTCGCCGCCCGCTCCTCCTCCTGCCTCCCATGGCCCCGCCTCCAGCTCCCGTCTGGATCTCCTTCGTCTCCGAGGTCCGTTCCGAGCTATACTTGCTCTTCCTGCTCTGCGTGTGTCCATTGCTCGTTTGGACTGATTGAAATCGGGTTTGGTCGTGTTTTTGGTGGGTTCGGATGCGTGAACGCTAGCGTCTTTGATTGATCCGGGGAATCTGGATTTGAAAAGCTTCCATCTTGACGATGGTTCTTTTCTGTGATGACCCGTGCTATGTGATAATTAATAAATTTGAAAGCCTTCTTTTCATGGCTGTTTGAGAACGCCATACTATGTTTTTTTTCGGAGCTACCCAGGTTATCACCTGCTTTTCAGATAAAGCGTTTATAGGAATAATTAAAGAAGGCGAAAAGCGGTAGCTTTGAGCTTGAGCTATTACAACTTTTTTTAATTAAGTGATTAATATTTGGTAAGACATAGTTTAAGCAACCTCTGCATCTTCTTATTATGCCTAGACAAGTGCTTGCAATTTTGTTTGTTAAATCTTTAGTTTATATGTACGTTGAAATTTGTAATTTGAGCTCTATATGTCATCTCAGAGATCCCACTGTCCATGTTTTGAGGGTATGAAAAAGTAACTTGGTTATTATTTTCCTTCATTGCGCGACCTTTTCAACAGCGTGTTAAGTTTCCTCTTGCTAAATTTGTTCTTTAATCAGAGGTTTCAGCTTGGTGGAGTTACAGATAAGGCTTGAGAATACGTCTCTGAATAACACTATTGATTCTAGATCAGATTGTCACCTTCACTAATTTCTCTTGCAGCCTTAAGTTTTAAATGAGATCTAGATACTCAAAATGCACTTACCACTGAAGTTATTATTGCTCAAACTTACTCTAATCTGGATCAGCTTTTGTGTTGGACACATTCAATTTTAGGCCACAATATCTCTTTTAGAGGCTACTTTTAATTGATTATTAACTCTTTCTTATGTTTTGAAATGATTTATATTAAAATCAATATAATAATTGTTGGATGATATTTCCTTATTGGTTGGATATTACGTTCATCACTTTTGTTGAGTCCTTATTGCTTACTTTTTATGCAGACAAGGATCTACCATCCTCATTAACACTTGGAAAAGATATGACCTTCTAAAGCAATCTGTTGCTCATTATGCTTCCTGTTCTTGTGTGGATTCCATTCGTGTAGTGTGGAGTGAGCCAATTCCACCCGCAATACCTCTTCAAAGATATTTATATAAAGTTGCACAGTCCAACTCTGGAGGTGGCAGAAATATTGAACTGAAGTTTGATATTAATAAGGAAGATAGTTTGAATAACAGATTCAAAGTGATCAAGGATTTGAAGACTGAGGCAGTTTTTTCAATTGATGATGATGTTATATTTCCCTGTACTTCTGTGGATTTTGCATATAGAGTATGGCAAAGTGCACCAGATACAATGGTGGGATTTGTACCTCGAATGCATTGGCTTGATAGATCGGTAAGGCATTTTCCATTGCTCACATTAGGTTGCATGATTATAGCCATAAATATCCTCTTTTTAGGGAAAAAAAGGATGGAGGTCAGGTGAAGTAATGACCATGATTATTGCTTTCAAACAAGTGGCGACTTATTTTGGGCAATAAGAATTATCTCTAGAAAAATATGGTCTTGAGTTGATTAGGATGCTTCGAACTGTGTTCAAAGTAGTAGAAATTAAGACATAAGACAATGCGACTCAATTGATAACGGCCTCTCCCATTTCAAATGGGTAATGTGTTACTGTGCCAGTCAGAATCCTTTTCTTAGATTAAGTAAAAATTTTAGTTCAAACTTTTCTCAATACCTTGGTGCAGCATTCATGAGAAGGAAATTGTTTATTTTGCTAAATGCTGCATTTGATTTTAATCAGTTTTCTTTTATGCTATGCTGGTTTCCTCTGACCACCTTTATCTGCTGCTACTGATTCTAATTTGTTGTCACAGAAAAGTATGAAGGAATCTTACATACGGAGGATGGTGGTCTGTATGGTGGATGGGTTCCTACAGTATGGTCCTGTCTAAGGCTGCATTTTTTCACAAAAAATATCTTGATTTGTACACAAACCACATGCCAGCCGCTATTCGTGATTACATTACGAAGAACAGGTAAGTCTGTTTCCATACATGTTCAACAACTACTGATAAGAAAACAAATTAACTTGCAACTGTGTATCAGGAACTGTGAAGATATTGCCATGTCTTTTCTGGTTGCTAATGCTACAGGCGCTCCTCCAATATGGGTGAAAGGTAAATGAGTAGGCTTAATTCATCTCGAGTTTTGCAATATTGTACAATGCTTTTCCTTGCAGCCTTTCTTAGTATCGACTTAATGTTTCATTTGCTTAATTGTAGGCAAAATATTTGAGATTGGATCCTCTGGGATTAGTAGCTTGGGAGGACACGATGAACGGCGAACAAAATGCGTGAATGATTTTGTCAATATTTATGGCTATATGCCCTTAGTTTCCACGTACGTGAAGGCCGTCGACAGCCGCAGACTTTGGCTATGGTGAATATCTTCGTTCCATCACCTGCTGGCTATGTTTTTGCTCTCAGCCTGTTGTTGTTTCTTGTCTTCCTGCCATTTGATTTACAAATGTACCATACCAAAATTTGTCCACATGATTTGTGATCATAGGCGTACAGTGTAGCATTCATGTTGATTGTAAACTATGAACTACGTGTAGCTGGACAGTTTGTCCTGTATCAGTTCCTTATAGTTGAAAGGTTGATCAACAGTGTAGAAAAATTGATCATCTCAAGAATTTCACTGCACAAATTCAATGCTAAATTTGTTGAAACTCCTGTAGAAGTAATACCAATCACACTTTTGGCATATTTCTCGGCCGAAACCTTCTTTTCCAATTCTTTTTCTTCCCCTGCTTGCCGCATTTTACTCTCAAGTTATCTTCACTGGATCACCTGATTCATTAGGGGAGGTTTATTTATTTATTTAAAAAAGAGGTGGAAGGTGCACCAATATGCCAGAGCAGAACACAGTTTACATGCCTATATGCCCATACCCACACTTTGCATTCAACATAAACAAATGAATTTACTTTAATGATTTATTAAAAATACTAAAATTATCAGAAGTCGGCTAAACTCATTAGTTGCCCCAAACATCAACATCAATTTATATGTGTATATATTTTCACTTGTCTGCAATTTGAGGTATCAGAAGTGAGACCGACCAACAATTGCTAACTGGGCCGGTGTGCAAGGAGCACTAGATTTAATGAGCCAAAAACTGTCTCTTAGAAAATGGGCTCCTTATTTCTAGAGACCCAAGCATAGCTGCGTAGGATGAGTGATCCTACATCTACATATCATATATATGTCATGTATCTCTGTATCCTAATCTAACCAAATTAAATAAAAAGTTGCTGCATGCCCTCTTATTTCCATGATAAAACGCATAACTCATCAGTAGAACCCAAAATCGAAGACCATGAAATTTTATGTCTACTCAATCGGATGTATACTGATATAGACATCTTTACATGAGCCCAAAAAAAAAGACTAAAATCCTCTTCTGATAGAGAAAATGGGATTTTATTTTTTCAGAAAATGAGTTGATAATAACTAAATAAAAACTGCAATGTATATACATGGGTACAGTTCATTGGAGGGGCGGCTAATGACTCTAAATCCTTCTTAAGATTGAGTCGATGATTTGATGGCCACAGTGCCATATCACTAAAGTTATCACTACAGCGCAAAGTTGATAGAAACGCTACTCTCAACCATGGCCACTGTATCAAATCTAACGAGCATCGTTAGTTTGCCAACTTAGAAATAACTTTCATGTTTCCAATTCTACCTTCATCATCTCCGAACCCAACTAAGCGGCGCCGTCCTCCCTCGCTCAATCGGGAGATGCTCTCATCTCGCCCACAAGCAAGAAAATACAACTTTGAAGTGGTTGGTGTCTCAAAACAAATCTTCCCCGAACTTTTACCCCAAACAATCACCATACTCTGGTGTTATAAAGTCTCATTCCAAGCCTGCAACTTGAAAATGAAAAACTAACTATAGAGCGTACACATCAATTTGAAGCACCTCCAAAAGAGTGTGGCCGGTCACAACCGTGTTCACAATGAAACCAAATTTTCCCGTTTCAATAGATTATGAAGGTTAAAAAAAATTTTAGCTGGTTGTTTCATAGAACTTGTCCCTGCTGAAAAAGTTGAGTTTGTCCTACGTCGGTCGTAAAGGTTGTTAGTAACTTGTATATAAGCTAATAGGAAAACCTTATTCTTTAAATTAATTTTTATATTAAGAGAAGTTCATGATACTTATTACAATTTTTTTTAATTATTTAAAAAAATTTAAGGCCCAAAAAGCCCAACAATAATTTCAGAATTTGGATGGGGCCGAAAGGACCCAACAGAAAATACTTGCACTAGATGTGCAATCACATCTTATTTTTCAGTAATAGGAGCAATCATTCAATTTTCTTCTCCAGGGATGGCGACCCGCGTTTATCACGGAGAATGGAAATTGGTCCGTAGGTGTGATGTTTAGAGCTGTAGCTTACCTTAATTCTTTTAATTAAAATAACCGTGTATGGCATGACATATATGGTATAACCAAGCTCATGTATGGTTTTATATCGTTTTGTTTTGTCGACATCTTTTGTTGGGCACCAATCAAGATATCATCTTTGCTTTCCTCATTGATATCATGGCAATGCTTGGGAAAAAATAGATATCATGATAAGCCTAAATCTCAATTGATGTGAACGATAATTTAGTTTATGCCGTGTTTTTAAAGCATAAATCATCTTGTTGATAAGGTTTTTACTTAAATTACCGATGCTTAAAAAATCCTAGTGATAATATTCTCTTCTCTTAAAAATAACACAATAATATGCCTTAATATATTGTCCTAATAATTTAAAATAATCATGTTTGTGTCATGTATAGTGAAATAACTTACTCTATTTTGTGAAACTATATTGTGAAATATTAGAAGAGTTTATTTACAAGTGATTCATTGACTTAATTAATTACTCTCGTGGGAAAAGAAATGTGAAAATAATAAAATAATAAATACAGGTTATGTAACTAATAATTTTATTTGATGTGAGATTAATTTTTGAAGATTTCACAAATATTTGTAGTTGTTATTCATATTAGACATATTTGCGTCTCATTAAAATTTTTTAAAGCAAAATGGGACTCGAATAAAAAATGTTTTAATGTGCATAATTAATTAAATATTATATTGAATACATGGGGTTTGATACCAAAGAATTATTGAGTCCAAATTATTGGTTCGTGCATAAATGTGCGAACCACATAAAAAATTGAAGAGACAAGATGTGACAAGTGCATGTCGTTTCTGAGCATGTTCAACTGCCTGGGAACCGTTCCTTTTTATTCGAGAAACTGTGATGGCTGTTTAATCAGACAAGCTTCGAAAAGGATCACTAATTAATTATTATTTACTCTTTAAATTTAATAAAATAGTAAGATCATACATGGATGGTATTATTGGAGCAATGTCATGCCCTTGTTAGCCCCTAATTAAGATTTGATATTATTTTTTCGGCTCCAAAATTACTGTTGGGTCATTTAAGCCTTTAAAAAGAATTTTAAATAATTAAAAAAAATTAAAATAAATATTACCGGGTTCTTTTAATCCAAAAAGTAACTCAATGAATAAGTCTTTCCCATTAGTTTATATACAAATTATCAATAATTTTTATAAGCGATACGAGATAAATCCAATACATAGCCCATGGGGAATATGATGACAAACTACAAAATCACAAAAATAATTGGGATATTAGATTATGTTATCTCCAAAGCAATATGTGTTCATACCCCAAATATAAAATAATTTTATGTTATTTTACCACATTATTTATTTGGTGAACTTTGAGAAACTACAGAACACAACAATTATGTGATTGAACTTTTATGCCTTGTACATACTGGGGCTACACCTCATCTAGCTTATATTAATTATATATATTATTTTGAACAATTTAGAAGGTTTTATAATTCAAAAATTATATAGATAAGTAAAATAATAAATAATAAAAATAATTATAAAATGTCAACACAATTTATTGTTTCTCACACTGTCATCTTAATTATTAAAATGATTATAATAAAAATTAATTTTAAAGTATCTATTACTTTGTGCATCTTTTGAAAATTCAAAAATAAATCATAATGATCTCAAAAAAAGATAAAATTTTATAAACCTTATACATATTAATTCTACATTTAATATATATAAATGTTATTTTTAGAAACCCATTAAAAAAGTTTAAATTAAATATATAACTTATATAAGTTATATGAAGCATCACTCATATAAAATTTTCACCAAAAATAATGTTCCTTACATTTTATTCCAACTTACTAACATTAATGAAACCCATCTAGAAATAATTACCTCATCCAATGTTTGTAATTTAAATATCTAGATTTGGTCTTTATATGTAATTTGGACAATTGATCTTCCTCTAACTCAATTTCTAACATTCTAATAATAATTTTCTTTGACATTAAATTGCCTTAATAAATAATAACATCATAAAACTGATATTTCTGCTGTTAAATATCTCGGGAAGAAATAAATAAATAAATAAAGGCCGCAAGAGCTAGTGATATCCAGATATGCTCATTCAATTCAACACATGATACAATTTAGTTGTTCCTATCTTATGAGAATTCAATGATAACTTAAAATACTTGGTTGTCTAGTCATATTGATCATCATGCAGTGATCTGTTCATCCTTTTTTCTCTTGCATTTTTATGGTTGAAAAAATTATCACAGTGATAATCAGAAGGAAACTCATCAATCAAGTTGGGATTTTTCTTCTTCTTCTGTTTAAGGTACTAATGCATCAGGTTGTCTGCTCATACCCAGTGATATACATTTTTGTCTGAAAAAAAGGAGCAAAATAGTAATGATAACATAGAAAAAAGAAGATAATAATTATGTGGAAACCAGAGGTAAGATAAGATGATGAAAATAGCGAACATATTTGTCCCCATTTGTAATTTTCGCATGCTAAACAGTCATACAAGTCCCAGATTGGCTCGCCTCATTACATTCATCACAATTTGAAGAAGCTAGCTCTAAGCATTCTCAGTGCAGGTTTTTGCAAAAGGAAAAACAAAAAACCAACGCAACACACAAACAAGGGAATCCATATTCAAAAGGAATCAGATTTAATATTTGATTTGTTACCCTATTATCTTCTCCAAAGGGCCAATCCAACCCTTCACTGCTCTTACCGGTTCCTTCAATATCTGCTATTTTCTCTTGTTCAAGGTGAAGAAATAGCTTCTCCTACCTCAGTAATGGACCCCCTCAAAGGAGTCTAGTTATGAACTGTTTCCTTTTCTATTCTACTGCAAACATGCTCTTTTTTTGTCAAATGAGTCAGTGAATCCAGTTAAAATGACTTGAATTGTTCTGTGCAGATAACATTTCAGTACTCATAACCAACTCAATCAAGAACACTTGATAGAGTTTTGGCAAAATGAGCAAGAACAAGTTGGGAATTGAACTCAATTTCTTACAAGATTTGGAACACACTTTGCACGTAATTAAATGAGTACAAGTTGATCTAAATTGCTGAAAATCGGTGAATATGTATGTATTCCCCTGTGGGGATTTTCTTACATTCCAAGCTAAATTCTCCATTGAACATCAAACTCTTTTTCCTCCGAAAATTCCCCTCTTCAATTTTCATCACCGTAAAATAATAATACACACAAATTATTTCCGTCATTCTTATTACTTCTCTATAAGCATCTAAAAATTTAAACGTATTAAGCTGAACTAAACATGATTATGCATGGCTTTAACAATATCAAAACGAGAACACATATGCATGCATGCGTAGCAAAAAGAAACGGCGCAATCTCCATCACTCCTCGTACCCGCCGGTGCAATTCTCGTTGTCGTCGTCGCCGTCGCCGCCGAGGGGAAGCAGGTGTCGTCGCCGCCGGTGTTCCAGAGGAAGTGGGCGTAGCTCGCCGCGTAGTAGGTGTTGCCGGGCTCTGCCGCGATGGCCTCCAGATACATTTCCTCCGCCCCCGCCATGTCCCCCCGCGCCTCCCACAAGAACCGTGCGTAGCAGACCAGCGCCGCCGCGTCCGGTGGCCGCGCCCCTGCCGCCCTCTTGAAGTACTCTTCCGCCCTGCTCCGAGGAACAACCATCAAAAAAGCTCGTAAAAACCCAATCTTTAGATCCAAATCTGATAGGAATAGAAACGGGTTTTTGCTGCTCGGAGTTCTGACAAGCTCTAACCTGGTGTGATCATGGACGACGAGGTAGAGGAACTGCGCCAAGTTGGAGAGGAGAAGAGAATTGTCGGGCTCTTGCGCCACTGCGAGATGGTAGTAGAGCTCTGTTTCGAGGTAGTCGGAGTGGTCGTCCACCGGCAGCTCTACCTTCACCGGCGACACCATCATCTGCATGGCCTCATGGTCCACCATCGCCGGCGACATCCCCGCCGCCTCCCTCACCATCGCCGCCCACAGCCTCGCCTCCCTCTCCCCGTCGTCGAAGAGCAGCCGGCGCCAGCGGTGGAACACCAAGTCGTCGCCGCCGTCAGCTGTCGCCTCGGCCACCGGCCTGTGCTTGCCACTTCCCCCGCCGCCACCCACCGCAGCCTCTTCGCCGGGTACCCAGAGCTTTCTGGCTACCTGCACGCCTTTTTGCAGAAGCGCAGGCGACGTCTCGACAATGGCGGCTTCAGCGGCGTGGGTGTGGGGGATGGAGTGGACGGTGAAGTTGGCGAGGAGGATCATGAGGTAGAGCATGAGGACGGGGGTGCGGGAGAAGACGCATTGGAAGAGCCATATGAAGGAGGAGTGGAGCTCTTCCCTGACATGGCCGATCAGGTGGTTGAGGTCTTGGTTGAAGATGGCCGCCGTCAACCGTAGCGCGAAGATCTGCACCTCCCTTATTATGAACACCGTTGACGAGAAAGCCCTCTGCACCGAGCACTCTTCTGTTGCAGCCGCCGCCGCCGGCGAGAAGGAGAAGATGGAAGCGCAGCTCACTGTCCTCCGAATGGCCGCCGGCCATCGGGGGCTGCGGACGAGCTTTAACGACGACGATCGGTACACTCTGGTTGCCGAGGCGGAGGCGGCCACGGCAGCGGCGAAGGAGTGGGAGGAGGAAGATGCAGGGTGGTGCACGAGCCATGTCGTCGTCACCGACGCTGCCACCTCCATCTTCAATCTCCTCACCAATGGGGGTGCATGCTCAAAGAAGTTTCAATCTTTGGCGAATCTGCAACTCGGAGAAGAACAACGAATCGATGGTCAGTCATCAAAACGCCGAGAATCCGAATTTTAGCATCAAAGAGCTTCCAATTTTTTGGAGCTTCGTAAACTATAACCATAACAGACTTTCCTAAAAGCTTGGAGTTTTCCCTGAAAAACAGAAACTGAAAAAGAAATATGAAGCAGAGTCTGATAGACACACGGTGCTGTGCAACTGTTCTTTACTCATTGGCCACCATCTCTGATCATGCAGAGCATGGCCACCCTCCACACAAATCGAGAACAAGTAGAAGATCAAAAAAAATGGTGAACAACTCCAAAGGAAGATGAAGCATCGTTATTATAATATGAGATAAACGCATTGAGTTGTGGGATATTAGTGCACAACCTTCATCAATTCAAGCAATCAGTGAATGTGGGTCTCTCTTCCATGAGTTGTGAGTGCTGGATGAGATCAATGGACTCCATCTTCTTCCTTTGATTAACACCTATATATATATATATATGTCTGAAAGGTATGGTGCATGACCATTCATTTGTTTTTTGTTTTTTTACCTTGTTTTATATGGGATTTACCTGTTCATATTTCACCTTAATTAATTTTATCGTGTAACTTTATTTGTATTTGTTACCGATTGGGATGAATTAAAATAAGAGAAAATTATAGTGTCAATTAAATTAAAAAGATAAGAGAGAGCAAGAGTTGTTTAAGTAGGATTTACAGGTTACATCCCCAACATCTACCCCTAACATGCCATTCCACTAGCATTAGCATTATGAGTTGACATGGAGATTAGTAACAGGTTAGAGGGCTGGAAGAAGTAAAGCAGTTAATAGAGTTATGCACATCTTCTTGATTACAGGAAATTCCAGCGTGCTTGAATTCAACAAAATTAGCAGCTTGCCGTCTTGGAGGGAAGCAGCATGCGCGTGGATATTGACATGGACGGCATCTTGGCATAAGTGGGCATGAGAAAGATAAGCATGCCCATCTCCTTGAATAGAATATGATTGATACTTCTTCGGTGATAAAAAGGACGATCAAATTGGTCTCCCAGGTATGGGACCTGCTGGAATTGGGACAGAGAGGTCTCGTCAAAATGAGGATGCGTGTATTTCACATTATAAGGATATTTCCTCATACATACCAAACTCAGTTCTTACAACTAAAATGAATGCTGGATAAGAATTAGGATGAATCAAAAAGAGTGGTTGTTAATTCACAATGCCATATATGTCATATAGAGTATTATCTTCATATCCTGCCCACCAATGAAACTATCGAAGTGGTTAAGAAAAAGCCCACCACGTCCTTGGGAAAATGGACGTTTTTACAAACTTCACTAATGAACGAAGAACTGGGAATCAATAGTAGAGACTGACCCAATTTATGTACGGCGACTGGAGAGGGGATGCAAACAAAAATGTTAACCTCAAGGTACAATTCAACACTGCAAATTGATGTTGGTGCAAATTTACTGACAAATCAAAAAGATGGAATCTAGAGCTGGAGGATTGATCCCATCGAAGCATGGCGACTGGGGGAGGGGGAAGACGAAGATGTCAATCAAAAAGTATGTAAGGCAAGGAGTGGGAGGGGAGGGGAGAATGGACCGGCCAGAAACCAAACTGGGGAGCACAACCCTTTGACAAGCCAAGAGCCAACTTGCCTGGCAATATAATACAATATCTTTTGTAATATTAATTAATGCTTGTTATGTCACCAGTGTGATACGAAGGTGACATGTTAAGGAACAATGGAAAAAACCCAATTTTTTATGGTATTCACTCGTAGAGAGGGACGGTCCAGAATTGTTGAGACGATGGTCCCTGTCTTTTAAATGTTTCTCCCTGCCAAGCTTTGTACAATTGGTCAGTCCCCAGCATTTGGGTCACAACTCCCAGGCACAAAAGGTTCCCCAACCTGGACCTCTTTGTAAACCCAAGAGCAGCGATGCGGGATAATGGATTATGAGGCGAACAGGCTGTGTGATAGGTTGTCGCACCTTCCCATCTATGTGGGAGCAGACATTCCCACCGGGAAAGGTAGCCCATGAAAAGAAGCCTGCTTCTTAAGAGCCCTCAAATGAAACTTTCTTCACGTTGGCAATTGAGGTAGTTGAGGCTACGAGTATTTAAAGAGACGCCATTAACTGTCCTTGGCATCACTCCTAATCTCCTCCCATCTCAGTTGAGTAACTTTGTTTGCAATTATTCCTAATGACCCTCTTCTAACAATCATCTTCAAGGTCTGATGTCGATCTCAGACCTGTAACCAAAGTTAGATTTTTATTCATAGATGTCCAGATTTTGAATTGATATTTTTCTTTCCGCTTTTGTTGTCCTTACCTTACCAAACCAAAAGAACCTAATAAAAAATGAGGATTTCTCTATAAATATACAAAAAATCCATATGAATTGAATTAAGGATGTAGGAAAATTTTAAAGGAAGTGGAATTGATCTAAATATGAAATGTATATGCATTGTCATCTCATTTCTAGAAAATAGGGTGCTGGTTGAAATTGATGATTTGATATTGAATTTTTTTCTTACACTGGCAAATTGAATGATAGAAGAATGGAATTGCTACTTTCAGAGACATTTGCTTCATGCTAAAACAACAAATTTTTATAAAGCCTTTGATGCCAAGAAATCAAATTGATAGGGAGAGCTTGCTTATCACGTAGACCAAAAAAGTTGATGGGTGGATGATGATGAAGCACCATTTTGAAAAGAGTTGGATTATAATTTAAGAAATTTCCAATGGAGAGGTGCTATATGTTGTGGCTTAAAAGAGGATAACAAAATTTGACGAGAGCTTCCGTCAATGAAACCGCTTCAAATAGGTAGGAACCGTCAATTGACAACGTGGATAAAGTTCCATTGGAGGGCTCTTAAGAGGCTTCTCTCCCCCACCCCCCCACCCCCGCTCTCCCCCAACACACCTCCTGTAGTACCATTCCATTCCATGGCCGTGGTGAATATATTGCCTGTGTTCATTTTTATCAACATGAACAAACTGTTGGCTTGAAGATGGAGCAAACAAGAGAGGAGCTCAGTGGCATGAGATATTGGAATATCTTACGAAGAGTTATTTTATATGTATATGTTGCCTAATTAACGGTGGTCGATTCAATAAAAAGGGTGATAACTCCAAATAACAAGCACCAAAAAGCCGCAAGCGTTTCTTATCTCAATCACTCACATCTATAGTCCATCTTGTTAGCCAATGAACGCTCCATATACATTGTATAATAACATCAGCATTTGGCAAGATTGATGGCAACCCGCTTTGCCTATTACCATATTTATGCTCTAACTCTAAGAACTATCTTAATATTAACCGAGTAATTCCAATGAGCCTGGTTTGATTTTACATAATGTAAACAAAAAAAACCATTAAGGAGGGCACAATAATGCATCAAAACTAACACAGCTTGAAATGCAATTCTCTTGTAAAGGCACTAATTAGAAGCCGTCGACCTCACACAATAATATCCCCTTTCTTTCTTATCTCATTCTTTAACAACTTTAAATTATCCCTTGTGCAAGAAAATCAATCTCTATTCTTTCAGCCTTTATATCCACTGTATCACTCCTGGCTCTGTGTACAGAGACCGAGTACTATTTAGCATATGCCTTCAGCACCTTTTGAAACCACAAATCTAAACATGCAGTGCATAACAATACTTGTAAACCTCCACACTTTTCCTAGTTTGAGGAACTCAAAGTTAAAGTTATCAGGATTTCTCGGGAATAGAACGGACGTTCACCAAATCCATAACCCGCTTTGACTAATTTGCGCCTTATTTCAAGACACGGTTATCGATTTTCCTTTATCTCACATTTCACTGAAAACTCAAAAAATTATATGTACATAGGCATAGATAAGGATTGTAATATAATAGGCTTGAAGGTATCGTGATCTGGATCTAAGTTTTCAAAAATAAACTCGAGGGATCTTATCTTCAAGGGTTATTAATTTGAAATTTTCATATAACTAAATAGCCCGTGTGGAATAAGATACAATAAATCCACCACTCGACATGTCCGCTTACCTGTTAAACCAAAACATGATAGAGTATAGAAGTCAAACTAGAAGCAAGTCCTAAATGGACCTCGTAGAAACTCCAATCATGTCTACGTGCCTAGGCGTCGAGCTCCTACTCTATACCTATTCATTAAACTAAAAGTTAATGCCCGCTTATGATGTATTCATACATCCTATAACACACATACACATCAAGATTCAACTCATATCAAATCATACTTCAATCTATATCAAATTTCCTACGCTATATTGGATTAGATTACGATACGTACTTAATTTACGTAATTAACTCCTTAGCGTTCATTTTAATTCCATACAATCACACAATTCATTTTTATTTGCAATAAAAATATTTGTCAAGTGGCTCGAGACTCGAATTTGGCACCCGATGGCATCTGAAGTTCAATCAAGTTCAACTGGATGAATTTGGTGGAATATCCGACGAATTTTAGCTAATCTGATTTTCCAGTAGCTTCTAGCGACTTTCTTGTAACTTTTCTGGTGAAGCAATTTGGGCTATGGGTAGGCACTGGCTAGGTGAGCTCAACTCAATAGTGGCCGTAGTGAGGGCAACAACAACAATGATGATCACCGATGGCAATGTCGAGTTGATTAGGTCAGTCATCTTGTCTATTTGGCCTTTGGCCAGCCTCGGCAGCAACCCTCGGTATGGGGTATTGGTCATCTAGGTCGAGAGGGAGGACATCGGTAGTATGGTGGTGGCGAAATGAAGCCCGGCACAAAGACTCAATGTTGGGGCATTGTGGAAGCTAGGCGGCGGCCAAGCTGGCTGAGGTCTGCACGGTGACACTCCAATAGGGCTCGACGATGTCAATCGGCGGCCAAAGGCAGTGAGAATTGGTGGCGGCATCGGGGATTAGGGGAGGAAGTGTCGTGAGGGAATGGTTTTAAGGGTAATTTTGTAATTAAAAGTTAACTCAGCTCTGATTCGAACAAAAAATAATAACTAATTCTTAATAAACTAAAAAAAAAATCCAAAAAGTAGGTAAAATTCAATAAAACATAATATACAAAATATCATTAAAATGACATATTTTATAACTAATAACCTACCTAAATTACTCTATAACGCATCTTATAATGCGTTATGTAACCTAAAAATAATTCTATAATCAAATTCATAAAAAATTAACTGCATACTGTTATATATTCTGATAATTTATTTCTCATTATCTTTCTGACATTATCATCAGATACTCAGGTACACTTGACTCTCATCACTTATAACATATAGTTGGCCTCGACTCAACATGTGGTCATAAAACTAACTCATCTCGAATCGACGGATGAATCGACTAATTTGTTAATGTATAACTCTGACTCTAACATGCTTTCAATATTTTAGGTCAAATTCCACCATGTTTAAATTGTCGCATCACTAGCTTTAACTTAAATTAAAACGTGACAATAAAATAATTTAGATGTCGCCAAGAGACATATATTTGTATCTCAAATAGAATTCGATAAGAGTCCAAATCACCTGAAGCGCACTCTCTCTCTCTCCCGTGGATTAATAAAAATGGTTTCTTCAATTTAATAATAAAAAGGATAAAAAATGAACACCTAATATTTTTATAAAAAATAATTAATTTAATAATATTTTCTTATAAAAAATATTACATATAATTACTATTGAAAAAATTGACTATTTTAAAAAATTTAAGCCATTTGTATTAATTCCATGCCAACCCAACATACACTTATAATATTTTTGCTTTTAAAGCACACGTTCTTTCATTTAAGCACACCTCTTAATGACGGGTTAGAAGTGCCAATTAACTGCCACACGTATGAAACTACTCAATCATACACTACAGAACAAGTGTATATTCCTACAATTTACTTAAACTACGAGACTCTCCTAGGGGTGTCTAGTTCATGCTTGCTGTCCATATATAAATTACGATATATAATAATTACCTCAAGATTTATATTATATTTTTAAATAATAATTTTTTTGTATAATTAAGAGTTGATTTACAAATTGTGTGAGAAATTTTAGATGTATAGTAAAAGAGAAAGGGTATGTCTTAGTGTTAGTTTGGGAAGATTTGAAATATATAAATTAGATTCATTTAAAATAAATTAGTAAATTTATATTTATGCAACCTACTTATATATTTATTTATTTTTAATCTTTATTTTTTTAATTTATGATAATTTTATAATCCATATTAATTTAGGTGATGTTCATATTTACGTCTCCGCCGTCCGTCTAAGCAAAAAAATTTTTGCGGGCACGGACACAGAGATGACTTAATAATTTTGTGGACACGGACTGAAAGCACGGACACGGTAAGGAGTGCCCGCGTCCTAACTGCTGCTGAAGCCGTCGCCGTCAGGGCGCCGGAATCGCGACCGCTTCGACATGGGGACGCTAGCGAGGAGCGTCCTCGCTGGTCGGCCGGCGGTGTTCCGGTGCTCCGCCGGTGCATTTATCAGTTCCTGCTTCTTCCCCCTCGCCCACTCTAAGCTGAAAAATGTCCGCCCGCTGCTGCTAGTGTCTCGCCGAGCATCCGCACCCCGTTCGTCGCCGTCGTCATCGTTGTCGGCGGAGTTGGGAGTGAGCTTTTATTTTTTGCTCCAATTTTCTACTAGGCACGAGTTTTGGCGTGTTGAATTGTGTTTAATAGTGAAATGCTCTTTAATTTAGGACATATTTGATTGGATTACTTATGTTTATTAGGTTTATGTTAACATGATAATCAAGGCTTTAAATTTATAGTAAACTCAGATAAATAGTTTTATGGAAGTTTGGTTAACCAGGATATTATGAGAAAAACATGAGGAAATCAGTTCAAGCCAGAAAAGTGAATCATTTTTTATGTACACTTTTTTTTCATTTTGAATTGACGTAGTTTTTGGTTGCTAGGCAATCAGTTCAAGCTAGAAAAGTGATAGGGTAGTTTATTGCGAAGGCGATTCTGATTGTATGTCAAAGTTATGAGTGGTCTGCTTCTATTTTGATATGAACCCGCTTTTAGTGATTTCCATGTTAAATTCAGTTAATTTTAGAACGCTAGGCAGGCAGTTTAAGCAGGAGAAATGTTTGAGATTGCATTCTAGTCTGAGAGGATTCTTGCCTGCAGGTGGATCCTGGGAGCCAAGAAACTCAGATTCAATCATGTACTGCTCGATTCCACTTTGTTGATCCTTTGTATATGTGATCATGTTTTTCTCTCAGAACAAAAATGCATTTGGTTTACAGCTGAAATGAACATGGTTCGCATCTTATTCCAATTGCAAAAGGCGTGTGTTTTCGGCCAGCATTTTTTTCTTGTTGGGGACGATCCAGTGCTTGGCGAATGGGATCCACAGCGTGCAATATCACTGGTTTGGTCAGATGGACATCTTTGGTCAGCTGAAGTGGTACGAGTTTCTTAAGTTGTCCAGTATTTAAGTTGATGTGCAAAGTTGTCTAATTTTCTTAACTTGTACACTCGATAGAGTTTACCTGTTGGCAAAACCATCCTGTTCAAGTTTATTCTCAAGGGATCCAGGGGCGAAGTGGCATGGCAGCCAGGCCCGGACAGGATTATTGAAACCTGGGAAACCAAAAACACTATTGTTATTTCAGAGGATTGGGACAACGCGGAACTTCAAAAAATAAATGAAGTTCTCTTTGAGCAGACAGAGAATGTGACCACCGTGCCCTCTTTACTCACAGAAGGTGAAGTAGATGTGGCAGAAACTGAGGAAGTAATCACTTTGGAGGAAGATGAGGGATCCATAATTTTGAATGAACATCAGCCAGTTTTGGCTCCTGGCTTGATTTCCGCCTCTAGCTCAATTGTTGAGGAAACTATTGTAGATGTTGAAGACATAAACTTTGTTCCTCCCGTCACTTCTGATGAAGACATTGGAGGCATTACTTTCAAGGTAATCATCTAGTAAATGCATGTGGTAGCTTGCCTTCCCCTCAATGGATTTTGTAATTGTCAAAGTACCTGCAGTTCTGCGCTGCAACTTTTTAAATGAGTATTATGCGTTCAGTCTTCAACAGTGTCGCTAATGTTTTGTAACTTACTTAAAAGTCATAATTGATGTAGCGGAAATAGATAAATGTTAGACATTTGTGCACTTTGTTGTGGCTGGTTAGCACACATATAAGATAAGTCCGTCCATTGTCATGGAAGATGTTGCTTGAAGAATATTTTTGCTTGCTTCAGGCGATCATTTGCTCCAATAAAAATATATTGACTGTAAAAAGTTTAACTGATCACATTTTTTCTTTTCTCTCACAAAAAGAATGAAGAGGAATTGTTGGATGAGTCCAAGAAGTCTATTGACCCCTTGCATATAGTAAAACCAGATGAAGGTAGTGGAGAATCTGCAGTAAACATGGCCAGTGAAGCATCTGAAGAAGATAAAACCACGGAAGAGGCGCCTGTTACTGGTAATGCATTCAAGAATGATATCCAATGGGGCTACAAATCTCTGCTGCGGTTCATTTTGAATCTGGGTTTCCAGAATAATCAACTTAGTTGAATCTGGGTTTCCAGAATAATCAGCTTTTTCCATATTGTTGCATGATGGTGATTCTACAACTGATATTCGGTTATGGCATACATTCAGTGAGTATTTACGAATTACTGCTTCCAAATTATCATTGTGACGGGAGACTGAATTAGTGCAGACATATGATCGGACGAGAACAAATGAAGATGATCATTCTGCTTGTCAGCTAAAGAAGAAGAACGATGCATTTCTCCTGGATGCGATGGCAAATGAGTCCTACTGTGACCTCCTGCTCCTACTCAGGTACTCAGTAAAACTGTTGCTGAAGCTAGTATTTAGTTCAGCGACGATGAATGTATTAATAGCGCACATAAATGGCATTGTTGATTGGCTGTGAATCTATTAACATACTATTTATTGGCTAATGCTTCTTGCTTGGAAGTGTATCATGTAGCTTTCACATTTCACTCTCGCAAACTCTAGCTTACATAGAACAATTCTTGGAGAGGCCTTATAATTCTTTGTCCGAATTTTTTTACAACGTATTGACGTCAACAGGAGTTTTATCGTTGCCAGGAGCCTGCAAGGATGGGGTAGAGGACTTCCACAGCTGTTGGGACGTGGGAGAACCAAAATGGTGAATTTGATTTGGCACTATGCTTATGAGATTATTGTCAAAACCCTAAAAATTGAGAAAATATCTATTTATCCATCTAGATACATGGCTAGACTTTTTATTTCTTCTCAAATTGGGGAAAATCACTGTCTTCCACCTATCCATCTTTATATTATGAGCTCTCAAGCGTTAATTTTTTGCATCTAAAATGTTTTTAAAAAGGCCAATAATATTTTTTAGCAATGACATAAATAATCCCAACTATGGGAAGTTGTAGCTAGTTTCTTATTGTGTATAGTAGAAATAATTCATTAAATACTATGAAAATTATAAATAACAGCTTTTAAAAAACATCATTAGTCTTGTAAAAAAAATATCTCTTTTATAGGGCATTTTATTGCAACAAAAAAATTTTCAATGAAATTTCAACATAATTTTGATACAATTTTTATTTTCTTACAATTATAAAATAAAAAATTGATAAAATTATATTTGTCAAGGGAGAGTGAGAGGGAGAGGGATGAATGTTAAAAAAATAAATAAATAAGATTCGACCGTCTTTTTCTAAAGTTTTGTGAAGGTTTGTCATTTACGGAAACATCCTTTACCATTTAATATTTTGACAACATTTAATTTTTTTATCTTTTATCGTTTCTCTTTTATATTTTGACAAGAAATGGGTACAAAACAACTTAACCAAATACCTTATTAATTAATTAATAACAGTAGAAAACTCCAATTTCCGAATTAAAATACCGGTCAAAAAGCCTACGATAAAGCCCATTGGGCCATTTGATACAGTTGGGCCTGCCCAATAAGCCCATCGTCGGCCCATTCCTTTCTTACACCAAAAACGTCCGCGAAACTCGGGAGCCCCTTCGCCGTCGCCGTCGGAGCCGCCGCCATGTCCGCCGCCTTCGCCGACTTCGCCTCCGACTCCGACGGCGCCCCCACGCCGCCACCGGCCTCCGGTGGCTCCCGCCCCTTGACCGACGACGGGTACGATGCCTACGATCCCTTCGCCGACTTCGATCCCTCCAAGGACGGGCGCGGCGACGCCCCATCTCCTGTCCACTCCCCCGCCGGTGCCGGAGACGGCGTGTTCTCTGCATCCCCGGTGCCGGAAACGCCCTCCCCGCAGCCGATATACGCATCCGGGGGCGGATTCTCGGCCTTCTCGCCGGATTCCAATGGGACGGCGTTTGCAGCGTCGGACGGGCCGATCCTGCCCCCTCCAGCCGAGATGCAGCCGGAAGAAGGGTATGCTTTGAGGGAATGGCGAAGGTAAAAGTAAAACCTTTACTTTTCTCGATTTCGTGTTTACTAGTTGATCTCCTGGGAATCAAATTTCTCTACTTTGAAAATTTTGTGCTTGATCCTGTCATCCGTTTGCTTTATTTAATTCTGTACAAGTTTAAAGGTTTGAAATTTAGAACTTTTTGATGTTTGCTGTGAAGCAAATGAACCATATTTGTTTGATGCCATTTTTTGTTAGAACGTTCTTGTATGTAGAATGTGTGAGGCATCTAAAGTTGTTTGTGGTGTTTGTTTGCTTCTGATACTAGACTCAATGTGATTCGGCTTGAAGAAAAAGAAAAGAAGGAGAAGGAGTTGTTGAACCAAATTATTGATGAAGCTGATGAGTATAAGACGGAGTTTTATCGGAAGAGGCAGCTTACTTGTGAAACCAACAAAGCCAACAACCGAGACAAGGAAAAGGTGGCTGAGTTTTTGCGTCATTTGTTGTCAATGTTCAGTTTAGTCAATTGAGCAATATGCATTTTTGCTGTGGACGATGATGTGCAATATACCTGTGTATGTCTATTATGTGAATCTTTTTTCTTCATTATATTTCACATATGTGTTATTATTGGCTAGTGTGGCCGCTATGTTGATTACAAAATATGAAAGAAAACCAGTATCAACCCGTCAATGAATGTTAAATGTCTGTATATCATGATATACATGAGCATGAGAATTGGCAAATGGATCTGTTAGACAAGTTACAACTGAACTAATGTTTGAAGATATTTAAGTGGCAATTTGATGACAGATTTAAGTGGGGCAGACATGTGCCTCATCTTTTAGTTATTTCTGATACATTGTTAAATAGTAGTGTTTTTTTACATGAATGAATTGCAAGGCTTTGATCGGCTCAAACAACTGACATATATTGACTTCAGAAATTAACTCCGTTTCCAATTTAACACTGTTACTGTTGTTCCATTTATAGGTTTTCTTGGCAAGTCGGGAGAAATTTCATGCAGAAGCTGACAAGCAGTACTGGAAGGCAATTGCAGAATTAATTCCAAATGAAGTCCCTAACATAGAAAATAAGAGAGGGAAGAAAGATCAGGAGAAGAAGCCTAATATTGTTGTGATTCAGGGTCCTAAGCCTGGAAAGCCTAGTGATCTCTCAAGAATGCGTCATATTCTTCTGAAACTGAAGCATTCCCTCCACCTCATATGAAGCCACCACCTCTGCCTGCTCCTGTCCAGCCTGCTGCCAAGGATGCCAAAAGTGCACTTGCTACCTCTAAGGTTGCCGCGACAACTGCAACCCCCATGAAGCCGTAGCTGTGGCTTGAGTATGAGTTCATCATTTTGATGTGTGATATTCTCTCTGTTAAGTTCTTACTAGGGTTTGTACGGTCAGTGGTGTCTGCTGAGTTTATATTCTGAAATTCTGGATTTTGATTGTGATTATATTTTCTACCAAAGTTTTACATAGCATGTATTGTATGTCTATAGATTGAGTTCTTGTAAGAGGAAAAGTGACAGCTAAATTTTTATTATTTAATAATTTCAATCCTTATTTTTGCTGTCCGGGGCCTCGAAACCTAGTTTCACACTATTCTTTTGAGCCAAAAACAAAAAGGCTTTTATTAGTATGTGATAATGGTGCTTGCTTGGCTGGGAAATTTGTTTCATCTCTTCTAGTGACTGAAAATGGTGGCAAATGCTAATCATGGTGTCATTTAAGCATTTTTTACTTTTCAAATCAACAATAAAAACAATAAACTCGCGAGAAGAATAACGACCAGCATAAGTGTTTTTTTGGCATCACAACCTTTTTCTTTTTCTTGTATCACAATCTTTACTGATAACAACCAGAATGAAGGCAATTCCCTTCGTTCCTTACCAAAAGAATCATATATTATACAAATAAGCTATAACCTATACACAGTTGAACTCTTGAGGGGTACTATATAGTTGCCGGCTTTGAAAAACTACAGGATTCGGGCAACTTTAGCAGCTTACATAATTGTCAATGAGCTCATATAATCCCTGTTTTAATTAGGTGGTATTTGGTTTTGGACATTCATACTTTGTCCTACTTGCACAATCCTTATCTAGGCTGCAACTGTGTAAGGGCAAAAGAAGAGCTGTGCAAACCAGGAGAAGGTTTGCGATCCAGAAAATGTTGGCCTGTGAGTGCTCGATGTGTTTGTGAACTTTCCCATGAACCAATACTTGTGTCGCTATTGCGATTTTTCATCACTCCTGGAGGTGTTAGTGTGCTAACATCAAGAGTTGTTTCTGAGGATAGCATCTCCAACGCCCGCTTCATGGATGGTCTTTGTTGGGATGCTGCTTGGGTACAAAAGAGAGCCACCTTGATGAACCGCATTACTTCCTCTGCTGGGTAGTCTGACAACTCTGGGTCTACAATTTCCAGTAGCTTTCCACCTTCTCGCAGATTCCACGTCTATTTCATATTGGTTGAATTAATGTTCAGAGCTGCTAACCAAAGCTAAAAGTACAATAGTTGTGGAGATGAAAACACTGATATCCTCACTTGGGAAACTATAGATAATACTATGGAACATGGTAATTAATTCACTTGATAATCAGTTCATGGTTTTTTTAGCAGCAACTGAAAGAAAGCAAAGAATGATTTCTGAATCTAAAGCAAAAGAACAAATTACCCATTCCAAGAGAACAGTCATCTCTTCCCCCCATATGGCCTTGGTACTATTTCTTCCACTGATTATTTCAAGAATAAGCACCCCAAAGCTGTAAATATCAGCCTTTTTGGTCAGCTGTCCCAGCAAAGCATACTCAGGAGCCAAATAACCCCTGCCATTACAAGAAGGCATCAAAGATATAATAAATTGCACATGAGAAGCTCTGTGGTTCAGCCAACTTAAGTGCAGAAGACAATCCTTTCATATTTCCAACATTCTTTCTTTTACAATTACTTTGTCCATTGAGTTACAATTAACTTCTCCTTTGTGCGTTTATGTTAGAGAGAAGAAATCCACTTACCACTGTTACAGACTTACAGTTACAGGAAATATTGTTCAACACAATTTATAATTTTCTTACAATGCAAAAGGAAACTATGATTGTACAATTCATGATCACAGCTATGTGATGATTTGATCAATGAATAAATGACACACATTACTAATTATTCTAGAGTGGAGTAAAATAGCCAGTGAATAGGTAGCCATAGGTTTCTCAATATAACAGGTATCTGCCAAGAACAGATACTAATAACCTTCTTGGCAATAGATATTTTGTCCAAATAATGGTCAAAAATACACTTTTCGAAGCCCTTTTCCGAACTGAGCTTTTAAGACAAGTAATTAGACTAACTAATATTAACATAGTATTATCAGAACCAAAGGTATAGGGTTCGAATTTTGTTGGCAATATATGCATGGAGAAATATTAATTTGTTCCATGTTGTGACCAATGGACTATTTGTCCCATGTTTGTGTTTATTCAGGTGTTAAGCCTTAAAAAGTGGTTGCTTGAATGTAAGGATTTTTTCAAAACACCATGTAGTATATACTACAAATGAAAATTTTCCAATAGAATAGCTTACACTGTTCCTGCAACCCTTGTGCTGATATGAGTCACATTATCAGGAAACAGCTTTGCTAGCCCAAAATCACCAATCTTGGGGATAAGGTTCCTACCAAGAAGAACATTACTGGCCTTGATATCTCTGTGCACTATATGTGGTTCAGCTTCTTCATGAAGAAATGACAGACCCTTGGCATTTCCCATGCATATAGCTGCTCTTGTTCTCCAATCCATGGCCATCCTTTTAGAAGCTGAACCTGAAACTTAACTTTAGATTACTAACAATGAAGACAAATCGCGGACTATATACCTTTAAGTGTACAAATATAGTACCTAATAAGGTGGTGGCAAGACTATTATTCTCCAAATACTCATAAACCAAGATTCTGTGGTCACCTTCAATACAGCAACCAATCAATTGAACAAGATTCGGATGTTCAATATATGATATTAAGTCAAGCTCCGTCAAAAATTCACGAGTCCCTTGTCTTGATCCAGCTGAAAGACATTTGATGGCAACTTGGGTATTGTCCTTAAGCATTCCCTGCAACAAACAAAACAATTATACTGAATTGTTGAAGAGGATGTGTAATGCAACAAAGAATGCGTACTTAGGAATCGTGTAATTTGCAATGTCAACATACAACAAATTCTCCTAGAGGTTGATGGTGAACAAAGTATTAGAAGGCAAAAGGAACATGTTAAACAGCTTACTCTATAAACCACTCCGAAGCCACCTCCCCCTATTTTGTTCTTCGGATGGAAGTCATCGGTGGCAGACTTCAGTGCATTATGTGAGAAGAGCCTCACATTGATCTCCGTAAGGAGCTCTGTGCCATAACGGATAGATGAACTTGTTGAATTATTGTTGAAAATGTTGCTGGCGGTAAGCATTAAAAAAGAAGGAACGCAAGAAAATGAAAAATAAAATATGATTATTGTTACTTCTAAAACAGGCAAATAGTAAACCGATATAGTTGCTTGCAATATAAAGTTGGATTCAATCAGAGGTCTACTCAAAATTTAGTAAGAACCATACAGCACAAGCATAACCACTTCACTTTTTGCTGCACAAAAATTGACCCAAATTAACATGCAATTATGCACATGGTAGTTATAGCTAGCATTATTATATATACAGATACAACAATTGAAAGATAAGAAAAGATGAGTTTATTTCTTACCAGATGTTTGTCCTGAAGAAATGCCATTTCTGTATCTCAGAGAGTGTCGTCTCCCGAAGCAGCAGAATTTCATGGTTGTTTTGGTAATGACGTCTGTAAAGCGTAACAAGGTACTCTTACAGTTTTTTTCTTCTCGGGTACCAGTTTGCATACTTTTGCATCTGCTATGAACATTCCGCAAGTCATTCATCAAGTATTAAAACGTACTAGTTCTAATTAAAAGAAACGCCAGTCTTACAACCGAACATAAATTGAATCTCCAAACGCCATTAGATTGACCTTAGACGAACAATAAATAAAGAAGAAGAGAATCACCCTGAAGAAATAGGTGGCGGATTTTAGAATAGATAAGTAAGACAAAAGAATTGTGAAGAAACATAAAAAATTTGCATTGATATTCAAGTTTGCAGGGTATCCTATAGAAATTAGATCTCATCTCCCTCGTGTCACCTAAGTTTTCCAGAAAATGTACCGACAAATCATCAGTGCCGAAGAAAGCTGTCAATCAGTCTTAACTACATAAAAACAAGTTCGACGCAAACATTTATGGGAAAAAACTATTCTAGGTTTTAAGGCCAACGCCTTCCCATTCATCTTGAGAGAGACAGGGGAGGCGCTGATTTCTAGATTAACCAATATACAGGAGTTATAGGATCAAACAAAAGATCAACCAAGCTAGCTCAATTACCATTTCAGCTACACAAGGAGCCAGCATCTCATCAAAGTCATCTGGAGATCAAGGATATCTCAATCCAAAAATGACCAAGCTGCACCAGGTGATCCAATATCAACACCACCCACTACCCTCACAAACCAAAAAGGTTTAAATTTCTGGGCACCGGACTAGCCTCACATGCAGGGAAGAATGGAAACAAGGTAATATGAACGGCCATCCATCAAACCGCTGATTGCGGTAGAAGAAATCAAAAGAGACAACTTTGGAGGCTGTTATTATGCAAAACATGAGGTGGGCATTCAAGTGGGTAGGAGAGAAAATAGGACAGGGTACCAAATATAAAGGATCCTTGTCTTGTACCATGCTCACACGTCATGACATATACTGCTTGTGCCCATCTCTAGACCAGGTTCCTCAACCCCATAACTGCTCCATACAAAGCCGCCAAAAAGTCAAAAATGCAAGAAAATGAATGCTGGTAAAACCAGGCGAATGAATTCAACTTCAAAGAACTCTCCATCAATCGCCAATGATTCAACTGTAGAAAAAAACACAACAACAGCTAGTCAAAACAACTGAAAAAACAAATATTAGCCCATACAGCGAACAAGGCCAAGTGGGTCGTTAGTCGTTTGATGAACACTGAATTGTTCCAAGTTTTACCACAAGAACATCACGAAAGTACGGAGAACTGAGATGCTCAAGCACTCAAGAAGCCATTAAAGCAAAAAGCTACGATAGTGCGCACGGGGAGTGTGTTGCCTCGTGGAGGCAATAAAATAAAGCATTGGGTTGTCTTGACGTAAGAGACTAACGAGCACCAGAGATCCTCACGTTGGTTAACCAGACAAGCTTTGTCGTGTTCAAATGGAAGTCACCTGCTGCATATCATGATTGAATTGATCAAAAGTCGGCGTGTTCATCTGCTCATGCAAAAGCTATAAGATTTTGTGAGCTGCTTAATAACAGACTGTTAATCTTTTAATGAATCAACCCAGATCCGGTACTCGGGATGTACATCAATTGTAAGGGAAGTTATGAGATTTGCTTTGGAATAATAATAACTAAGGAATAGAACGAACATCAAAGTTTTTGTATATTCATGCTTAGTAGAGTCTCGTAAATAAGATGTCTTTAAGCTGTGCAACTTGAGACGGAGACTCGGGAGCATTTATCCTGTTAAGGAGTTTTATATACATGAGTATATACCTGTAGCCCTTGCATACGAGTTATAACTTTTATTTAGATTAATTTAGTGGGTCTTCACTGTTCAAAATTCATGTAGATAATAAATAATAAATAATAAAGGTAATTATAAAATTTTAATTATTTATCTTAATTATCAAAATAATTATAATAAAAATTAATTTGAAATATATATTAACTAATGTATTTTTTAAAAATTTTAAAATTAGGACATAATGATATAAAAAATGATGAAATTTTATGGACATTATATTTATGTATTCTGCTTTTAATATTTTATAAGAGCTACAAAAAAAACGTTAAAATTAAATGTGTAGCTCATATAATATATATAAAATGTAATTTACCTTAATATTTTCGTAAGAATAATTTGTCTAATATGAAATAATTTTTCAATGTAATAATTTATTTAACAATAATATACTAATTAGCTAGGAAAAGTATTTTGTCCAGCTAATATTATCCTTTTTATTGGTTATTGGATGCAATATTATTAAATTTTTATAATGTAATAAACTATTTAATTTCATTTGACAATATCTTAGATGTAAAGTTATTATTAATAATTATACCAATTAATTATTTTTATTTTTTGGATTATATTAAATAATTTTTTTTACCTTTTATGTTATACTAATATTATTTTATAAAATTTATTATGTAAATTTTTGAAATCGATGGTTATATGATTTGTTTTTTGAAAATATAAATGTTTATAAATAAATGAATTATAATACAAAGCCATCTTATATTAAGACGATGTGATCACCACGTTGGAAGACGATAGACTCAATGAATAACAATAAGTAAAAATATTTAAAATTAAACTAATTAATTAATTTTAATTTTTTTTGTAATGCTCAATTAATTTGAGATAATATTCTATGTCATCTGTACTATCTTAACTCATCATCTAGATGAGTATTTGTCTTTGAAATAATCCAATTTAGTATTTATGATTATAAAAACTCTTTTTAATTTTTTTCTTCTAAAATTCAGGATTTGCTGTTACAAAAAATCTTGAGCTAAAAGAAACTTAGTTGACATTATAATGGATCAATATCTTTATTTTACTTTATTGTACAAATACTTAGAATATTTTAATTTAATTAAGTTCATTAAATCGTGATATAATTTTGCTTTGTATAATACATTAATCTTATCCCAAATAAAACTCAAATAAAAATTATTTTCCAAATTAATGAATTGTTATCTTTCGCAATGTTCAGTTCTTTTTTTTTAACTTGTGCCATCCTATTAGATTACAATTTTTGACGATGAAAAAATAGAATATAACTTACAAATGTGATCTTCTCATTATAAATGCATACATATATCTATTTTTAATTTACTACTGTGATATACCTCCTGCAATTTCAATAATTTGAGGTAAAAAATGATTTTTTTTATTTTTTGAAAATTTCAAGGATATTTTAATAATTTATTACTCGCCTAAGATGAAATCAATTACGTGTAAAGTGGGATTCTATGAGTTTTTAAAAGTTGTCAAGGGTTGTTAAAGCATGTCAAATAAGTCATGAACGTAAGTCAAAATAAAAATAATAAATAAAACAAACTTGATATCTGCCAAATGACATGTTTTAAAAATTACCAATCCAACCAAAAATCCTAACTAGCGCGGCCTAATACGATTAACGGCCTAAATCTAATTTTTTGATACATTAGATAAAATAAAATAAACTGAACATACTCTCGTATATATATGGATAACTCAGTTTGCTACTATATAATATTCGGGTATATAAAAATCCTCGTAGCACATATGCACAATCAGCTTTTGCTCCGCGCATGTGTTCTCAAAATTGAACCTACCAAGTTAAGCGGCTTTGGGTTGACTAGTTTTGTTAGTGACCCTATTAAATGAAGTTTGAGCAGTTTTGCCCCCGATTACGTGTTGTTACAAAATATGAACATTCAGATGAATTAGTTATTAGAGTAGCATAAATATAATTTCATTAGGCTGTCAAATAGGGGGCCGGGTAAGTTCACAATTGAGCTACCATAAATCCTACGTGTTATGAAAAATATTGTACAAATTAATCAAGTTTTAATTAAAGTAAGGTCAATATTTTATAGAGCATATTATATGGCAGCCACTACGCCAATCAAGCGAAGAATAAGTTGTCTAAAGATCAAATAGTGAACCTGCGGCTTGCCTATAACATCTTCAACTTGGCCCAAATTTTCGCATCCTATTGGAATAGTCGTCTTCAATTTGGCCCAAATAGGCTCACTATTATGTCCTCATATTCCAACGAATCCAAGCCTGCAATACAAGGAGCTGTCACTTTCCATGTAAAACCCACGATTTGAATCAGGGTTTTATATTCAGAACCTGTCGGTTCGACCGTTATTTTCGAGTCGAGTTAGTTTCAGAACACGTGTACTAAGCTGATGCCAATCGTGTGTATGAGCTATAAGGGTCATGTGTACCCAAGTATATGATGATAACATCATAAACACATCAGAACAGAATGAGTTATCAGATATATGAGAGTATGTCAATTATTTTTTCTTTTTTATATATAGTGGATCGTAGAATTAGTTTTAAGCCGTTACCGTGTTAGAACGCGCTATAGGCAGTTTGCGTGGGTTGATAGTCCTAGAGCATATCATTATGATGTTTTGGTGTTTGTTTGATTTTATGAGATTTTTCCCAATTTTTTTTAGGATTTAATATGACTTAGTTATTATTCTTAACTCGAGCTCAAGGCGAGTCAAGTAATATTTACAAGTTTGCCACCCAACCATTTCTTCTCTTCCCTCGACACTTCCCCTTCCAAACCCTAGCCACCCCCATTGTTTGGTGCTGCCACCGCTGGTGGCGTCATCGCCTTGCCACCAGCCTAGCCTTGCCATGGCGTCGCTGTGCCGCCCCAGCCATGCCTGGCCACCATCTAGTTGTCGCGACGCGAAGAAGCCGCGCCTTTACGTTGTGCTTCTGTTGTCGATCGCGCCGCCAGCGACCATCGCCGCCTTGATCCAATTGTAGCCTTGACCACCCATCGACCTTCCACGACTAAAGCAGAGGCCATCGCTGTAAAACCCGCGATTCAAGTCAGGGTTTTATATTCGAAACCGGTCGGTTCGACCGTTATTTTCGAGTCGAGTCAGTTTCAGAACACGTGTACTGAGCTGACGCCGGTCTCGTGTATGAGCCATGAGGGTCATATGTACCCAAGTATATGATGATAACGTCATGAACACAGCAGAAAAGAATGAGTTATCAAAATATATAAGAGTATGAAGTTTATTTTTTTTATTATGATATATAATGGATCGTAGAATTAGTTTTAGGCCGTTTACCGTGTTAGGACGCGTTACGGGCATTTTGGGTGGGTTGATAGTTCTAGAGCATATCATTATGATGTTTTGGTATTGTTTGATTTTATGGGATTTTTTCCCAATTTTTTTAGAATTTTCTACGACTTGAATATTATTTTTTACTCTGAGTCAGAGACGAGTCAAGTAATATTTACGAGTTTGCCATCAAGTCTTTGTCTCCCCCATGCCTTCTTCCCCGACCCTTACCTCGATGCGCCACCATTGTGGACATCGCCACCACTGCTATGAACACCCGCCCGGCCGTCGATCGTCGCCGCCTAGCCCCTCGATGACGTCGCCATGCTGCCCGACCAGGTCCGGCCCCAATTGGGCCGCCGTGACGCCGCGCCCGCTTTGCGCTTCCACGCTGACAACCGGCACCGCCACGATCGGTCGGTCACCTCAGGACCCTCAGCCCTCCAGCGACCTTCCCCGAGCGGAACATAGGCCATCGCCGCCCTGACCGGCCGGATCTAGCCACGCATCGCCGCCGGCCCTGTTTATGCATTTTCCCGCGAGCCGCCACCTCCGTTGGCCACGTCGACCCCATAGATGAGTCGGGCTCGCCGAGCCGGTTCCAAGGGTACCCAACACGACCACTTTCCGGCCAGTAGACGCCGCCGGCGACTGTTGTCCGAAAATCGCCGGAGAGGTGCCGAAAAACTGCTAAAGTCGCCAGAAAACTGCTAGAACTTGCCGGAAAACCGGATTCACTGGAATTCACCGGATCTTCTGCAGGGCTCAACCAGTCGAGCCCGATCGAGCTTCGGACGCCGATGAGCGCCGAATTTGAGCTCCGAGACACGCGACGGAACCCTAGCCGTCGCCGATTGCCGACTACGTGAGGTATAATTACCTCCGATTGAGTTATTTAAAATTGATTATGATTGTTAGCATAGCATGCTAGAATTAACTAGTTGTCATGATGAATGCCATACTATGAATGAAGTAAAGATGTGCATGATGAGATTAAGTAAGTGATCTAATGAGATGAAGTATAAGCATGCTAATTGAGCACGATGTAACTTAGGAAACACGATAAAATTGGAATGAATAGGATGATAGAATTATTTTCACTTTTATGATTATTGATTATTGATCGATTATTTGAGGGATGATTATTATGTCGTGTGATATTCATTGATTTTGATGCATCATGTAGTTAGTGGGCGTTAGTATTTAGTTTTGATGTGTAGGTACGGAGTAGGAGCTCGCCGCCTAGGTGCGATGACACGCTTGGAGCTTCTACCAGGTCCGTTTAGGACTCGCCTCTATTTTACGCTCTTCTATTGTATGTTTATTTTATTATCTACAGGACGGGTTAAGTGGCGTTTTATCGGATCCCACTTAACTCGGGCCATTTAACCGAACAGTTTTTCGGATTAATAACCCCTCAAAGATGAGATCCCTCGATGATGATTTCGAAAACAAGATCCACCACAAGTTGCCTTCGGGCCTATTATATAAATCCCTACCCAGCCCTATATATATATATATATATATAGATTTTTGCAGTTTTTCTAGTGAGACGAGAGATAGAGAAACCGACTGCACGTACCATGAGCGGATGCCGTGACAGTCAAAGCGGGCTCTGGATTAGTGCCAGCGGACTGTTCCATTCCCGAGGGATCCTGACAACTCCGCGTTTGAGTTCCTCACACCCGGAGAACGTGGAGGTTTACGGGTACTGTTTAGTACAGCGCATGTCCGGACTTGTGGTTCAAAGGGTACTAAAGGCGACTGCCTGAGAGTACTCGGCCTTCGTGCTCAAGGCCAGGAGAAATATGGAGGTAAGGAGAGGGCTTAGGATAAAGTTTTACGTGAAGTACTGAAAAAGAAGTGCCGTGAGTGGCACAGTACCAGATAGATCGGGATGCTACCGGGTCTGCAGCCTAGTGGCTCCTCAGTAGTGCCCTTCAGAGTGTTCACGTGGAGCATATGATGTTTTCTTTCATATGAGAGTTTGCTCTCATAGCCAGCTTGTTATAGTTATTTTATTTTCCGGACCAGTAACACTTGTTACTGACGTGTTTTTATACTATATATAGGTAACAATTACGAGTTGGAGGAGCCAGTTGGACGGAGGAGCATTGTTGTCGCTTGCACACATGTCAGTCAATTGAGTGTTTATATTGTGTTATGATATTATTATATGGTGTGAATAAATGCTTGAAACATGATGATGTGACGTGATTAGTTGTTAAAATATGATGTTATGACATGATGAAAAGCTAAGACATGATGACAAGAGGTGAGATGTGATCAGAGTGCGCAGCAGAAGTGTGGCCCAAGTTTTATAATGAATATACAGTATATTAGATTATGTGTGATTAAAATTGTTGATATATGCATATATATTGGTATATATTGTTTTGACAGGGTGGACCCTAATTGCACTTTTAGGGGAGATTCTGTCCGTTTTATTTTAGAATTTTCATTGAGTTTGATCGTAATTGTATTGGTGTGTGTTTGAATTGCATGTCATTCATGTAGTACCATGTTAGGGTTTGTGCATTCATCAATGCATTGCGAGT
>JAURVB010011025.1:0-13048 GCA_033002965.1 Piper betle
CCACCTATTGTTCCAAAGTACAACAAAATTGATGCGTAACGGCACAAATATTCACACATCAAAAAGAAAAAGTTGTTTAATCGAACTGTTATCCACTCCCTAAATCATGGCACTCAAAAATACAGTTTTGCTGCATGCTATTTTGTCAATACACATAATGAAGCCGTGGGCAACTTCAAATTCTGCTTCATTGCTCCATCCTACAGGAGAAGGTCGCCGTCCCTGAACCACTAATGGTGGAATGGAACCCAATCTGCTACCTGATATCAAGTGCCGTTCTTGCCAACTTACCAGTCTTCAATATCAGCGAACAGTTCACTTAGCTGTTCATCCGTCCAATTTGTATGTGGAATAATCGAAACAGGCTCCCGACGTTTGTTTTGAAGGATCTCAACATTGGCAGCATTGACCATCATATCGTTGTTATTGGAATCTCTTGGGTTGTCCGACCTTACGTCTACAACTTCTGATTGGATTTTTTCTACGGACTCTGCACCATGGGAAGCTACTTCTGCTGTCAGCGAGATAATCTCTCTATTATAAATGTCTTTACTTGCAGCAGTTTTTGATACTGCTGTTATAACCTCAGGATCACCCCCTGATGAACAAATCCGCTATAAGTCACGCTTCAAGCAAAATATCAGCTGATGGAATGAATTGATAAGTTACCAGAGTCTGCATGCTTGAACCAATGTGTAGGAAGTTTTTGAATCAAGATGGACTCACAATCTTTACTAAATACCTGCGAAGAACAAATAAACAATTCCAGGGCTTACGAGCTCGTGATTTGGAAACACAAAGATTTTTTTTTTGTTGCGCTCAAACTTGTTACCAGCAAACTGTTCCACAATCACAAGTACTTAGTTATGGATATGGCAATGTAAAAATTTGTTTCAATGGGCATATATTATCACAGGCATAATAATAATCCACTACTCATTCAGTAAAAAATTAAGTTCAGAATTGATTTTTTCTCGGGAAAATGAAAATGTGAACTCAAACAAAAATTACATTAAATCAAGGAATCAACTATGGATTTCTAAAGAACCCGCAGGCATCAAGACATTGCCCTAAAGTCACATTGTTGCGAGAATCACAGTATTGTAGTATTCATAGGCAAATGCTTATGAATATGAGACAATTAAGCATTGCCACAAGGGTTCACAATCTAAATTTTCAAAGCTTCTGTACAATGTCTAACTCCTTTCATGAACGACTTTATTGATAGAGTAAAAATCCTATTAGCAAACACACCAACAGAATGAGAGAACAGAGATAGCACCTCGACCACATTGTTCAGAGTTATGTTCAGATAGTGTGCTAAACGAGATGTGGGGAAGCTAACAACCTGCAACAGCCAACGGCACACATATTCGGATGAAAAAGAGCAGTGAGGTCATCTAATTATGCAGAAAGTATAGCATGAAATCCATCACTAACCTGCTTGAGAACGATAACAGATCCTACTGCTATTTTCCCTGAAAACTTGCTCTCAGAAACGACCTTCCTATGAATGGTTGCCTCTAGAGTTCCCGAAAGATCCTAATTCCACATTCACATAAACCATACTAATTGAATCGTAGAAACTTATGAGCAACCAAGATTGCAGTCCAAGCGACTCACCTTTAAACTCACAATCAAGTCACCCAAACCATTTGCTTTGCAAGATTTGATGATTCCAACAACCTAAACAATGAACTTCAAGCAAAGTGAATGCGTTGTAAAGGATAAATTTCATTGCTTGATAAAACAAAAATATAGAGAAAACAAACATGACCAGAGGAAATCGTTGAGTGCTGCGGCTAGCACTGATCGAACTAAGCACGCGAAAACTCACGTCCGCAACAACTCCATTCCCTACCATTGATTTCAGAAACAATTCAATCCAAAACACAAAGTAAAACTGCAAATCAGACTTCATCAAACCTAAACAGAAAGACAAAGAAACGCAACCAAGAAACTCCAATGCGCAGACCCAAGCGGCACCCTTAAAGTCCAGATCATCGCAACCATCGCTCCCCTGAGAAACCCGCAGCTCAGTCTGGGAGGAGCCCGTCGGGGAGTGGCAACCGCCCGGCGGTGCATCGCCACCTGCACGGAGCCGGCGGGGCCGGGAATCACCCGCTTGGAGGCCCGGACGACGGTGGGGATCTCGGGAGGATCGACGACTAAAGGTGACGAGGATTGGGATTGGGATAGAGGTTGGGAAGGGCAGGGGGTTTGGGAGGAGCAGGGCTTGAGGAAGGGGCGGAGCGCCGGCCGCCCGAGGGGCGGAGTCCGGCCGGCAACGGCGGCGGGGGACAGGCGGAGGTCGGAGTCGTCGACGTCGAGTTCGTCTTCCCAGTCGGGTTCCATTTCTTTGTTTCCCGCCGGGGTCGTTAGTGGGCGCGAACCGAAAACAGGGGTTTTGTTTTTATTTTTAGCTAAATGGGTGTTAGGTTGGTTTATAGTACCTACGTAAGGTTATAAATAAACTAAACTTATCGCAAACATTTTGCGTTTGACTCAACTCGACTTAAATTCATACTCGTTAATTCTGTACTTGAAAAAATACTCGATTCGAAATGAATAATTTGTTGAATTACGAGCGGAGCTTGAGCTAAGAAGTGTTAAGCTTGGCTTTGCTTGAAACTAGAGTTCAATTGTTCAAACTCGAAAAAATACTCGGCTCGACTCTATTCGTTAATACTATTGAAGTCATATTAAACTTATATAGTGTTAGGAAAGAAATTTTGATCTTATATAAGTCGAGAACAAGCCGAACAAAAACATTCACTCGACTTAAAAATATGGTGAGCCAAACACAAGTCAAGCTTAAACACTATAAATTTTGGATAAACTCAGCTCGTCCCATAATACATCAAAGCTTATTAAGCTTACAAATAAGTTCAAACATATTTGTCAAAAATTACGTTGAATTCAAAAATAACCTTGCTCGACTCTGTTCGGCTCGTTTACACCGCTGCTACTAAGTGCAAATGTGCATAAAATGGAATGAATTATAATTGCAATCTTGTTGATTTAATAGAATAAATGATAATAAATTCATTAAAATATAATACAAATTCTTTAATGTATATTAAAATACACAAATATTAAATTAATTCAAAAATAAAATTAAAGCTAATATGAATAGTATCATTGGCTCAAAAATTCAAAATGGACGGGAACAATAACTAGTAATTGAGTAACATGAAATTCAGATCAATTTACACAATAAACACTTAATCGAAAACTATGGGTTAATCAACAAAGTTAAAATAACACCCACTCCTAGTTAATCAGAGGTCATCAAAGAAGTAAAAAACAAAAAGTTTGACCTACACTTTTTTTCAGGCATTTTGTTGATTATTATACCACTCATACCTCCTTATGAGTATTTTTTGTTTTAAATAAAAAAAGAAGAAGAAACTCAGTATCAGCTGAATACTAGCAGCTTTTAAATTTGACTATACATTTAAATCATATGGCTATAATTTTGTTATCTAAAAAAATTTCTTCATCCTCCAATAATAACTGATATTACAAGTCAGGTTAGTAGAAATCTCACCAACAAGCTGATACTAATTATTATTATAGTAAAGAAAGCTCCATCGAAAAAAACATAGGGTACAAATCGGGCAAAGCATAAACTGATAACACCCGTTTACCCGATTAATAATCCTCCCATCTATCCTCGTCGTCCCTCTGCCCTTCACCATCCGCCGATCCGATACGCCGCCGGCGCCACCGCTGAGCAGATCGCCGCCGCCGTCGCAAGATCTCTTCCCGCCAAACACAGGTATATCCTTTTTCCATCTCTCCTTGTACTCACTTTAATGAAACTTTGATTTTAGGGGTTGTGTGTCCAACTTTTTTTTGTGGAGGGGGTGTAGAACTCTGGCTTACGGAATCATGATAACTGTTTAGCGTTGATGCCGCTTTCTTAGGCATGAGTGATATCTTATGTGAGATATCTATTGTATTTTGTCGGGGATCTATTTTGTTTTCATCATGTTCAATTTTTACTTTTTAAGGTAATCTATGTTAGAAAGAGTTGTTGGTTTATGTATAATCTAGCTATCCATCACCGGCTGCTTTTTCAAGGTCGTTGTCATTATTCTCAACTTTTTCTTTTCACTGTTTTTGTGAACTGGAAGGTTAAAGATGCAGTTTTTTGGAGGGGGAGATGTTAGTCCCTCTCCACCAGTGCCCTCCACTGGTGGCAACAAGGCCAATATGATATACATATTTAACAGGAATGGCCCGCCTTCTTTACCGGGAGTGGAATCGCCCCCTTAAGACCTTGAATTCTCAGCAGGACCACAAGCTCATGTTTGGCCTCCTCTTTTCCCTCAAGTCTCTAACAGCTAAGATGGATCCAACCAGGTGATTTTTTACTTTATGTAAGTGACTTCCATAACGTAGCTTCCTTGAAAATTATGAACATAATAGTTTTTTGATCAAATAGGTTAACTGCCAGAACTAGGATTGCTTTTACTTTTAGAACATTGTCTCGTTAGTAATTTCCTTCAAACTTAGCCTTGTTCTTTTAGGATCCTTGGCATATGTACAGAAAAACGGTGGTAGGGGACAAGGGACAAATACAATGAATTATATCATTAGAGGACTTACACATCTTTTGAATCATTTGCGCTAGAAAACAAAGTTTAATATGCTTTGAGGATTTAAAGCACCTTCGAATTGTATTTTAAAGTGATAGAATGATTAAAAATTATGAAAAAATGCTGCCTTATTATGTTAATATGGTTATCGAAGTTTTTTGGCATCTTATATGTCATGGTCTGCGGCTTGTACAATGATACTGTTTAAAATCCGAACTGCCTTGACATTTTTTCAATAACTTTCCTTTATTTCAACTTATTTTATATATATATATATATATATATATATATGTATGTATGTGTATATGTATGTATGTATGTTGTAAAGAGAAGTTGTAGGGAGCACCTTTGCTTCCTACCTGCTTTTCTCTATAATGTCTTTATACGACTTAATTTCCAAAAGTGTAAGCATTTAGCTACTACAAAAACGTCTCAAATAGCTTTTCTTAATAATGAGGCTAATGAGTTACGAAAAAAGAAAACTAAACATGGAGATTGTGCATGGTGATTTCTGCTGTTGGTATTACTGGCATTCTTAAATTACTTTTGAGATTTAGCAATCACATGTTTTAAGTTTTTAACCCAAGGGATAGGGTATGTTATATCTCCATTAATACTTGTTTAGTAAAATTCATTTTTGCTCTTTTATTTTCAACCAAGCAGTGCTGATAAAGGTAATCTTGGGGTACTCTCAACTTCCTGGGCAAGGTTGTTCTTTCCATGCTTTTCGCACCAACACATACAAGCTAAGTTTCATGGAAAGTCCTTCAGGAATAAAGGTAATAAGACTTTAAATTGGTGTGGTGCCTGTTATAGACCTTGTTGGTTTTCATAACAAAAGCCTTGACCCAGCTGTTTAATGTTTTATATGAAATAATTTTTGAAGGAAAATAATTTTGAATTTTTTTTGTATAAAGATTTAGATTTGACTTCACGTGATGACTCTTATTTGTTGTGTTAATTTGGACAAGAGAGATCTGGGGTTAAATTAAAATATCAGTTTTATTGGCTTGTGAACATTATTTGGTGGCTGTTGAGCTTAAGCCTTAACTTGATGTGGTACCAAAGCTATTTACTTACGCTCAAGTATTGGAGTGGAATAATATATCAGAAGTTCTTAGTTTCAGTTTCACAAGTTCTTCTAGTGCTGTTTTTTCACTTCATGTTAATTGTTTTCTTTTTTGCATTTTTTGGAGAGTTGAATGGTGTTACGTGATTACATTTGCAACTATGTTTCTAATTATGTGTTCATTTGGCATGGAAATGTTTATCTGTGATTTGTCATCATGATCCAAGCACTGACAGTATGTCCCTTTTCTTATCTGTCAACTTCTGTGGAAGTTATGGTTCTGGTCTTGTGATCTCTATGTTCTACGAGTGGAGTAGGAAGTAGTCAGCTTCTTCTGATTTTACCAATTACTGTAGAGGCACTTCTTTATGGTTTGTCTTAGCAAATCTTATAGTTGTTATTAGAAGTTTCTATCTCTGCCATCATATGTGGATCTGAATGGTTTTTGTTCAAATGGACCAGACCCTGAAATTGTAATCTTCCAGTAGACAAATATATTCATTGTTATGTTATCAAATTGTGAACATCCTCTAGACATCACATGTACATCATATCTTTTAATCTCTGTTAGATGCATAGGTCTCTTTTTAGAGTGTTTTTGTTCTTGGGTTAGGAGTTTATCACCTTCAAGTTTCTCTATCTTAGACTTTATCCTATAAAACCATCTAGGGGCCTGACTTTGCTTTAACATGCATATAAAAATGTGCAAAGATGGGCATGTCATTGAAAGAATTCAGAAAGACAATTATAAAATTGCTAAGCACTGCATACGTTTCTGTTGATTAGCTTGATATTCAGATTTGTAACTGTTTGTATTTATTGGAATATTAATTATTTTGGTATGTGTGGCGTAATTTATTCTATAATTATTTGAGTCTGACTAATTTGCAAGCCCTTTTTTTTGAGAGCAGATCATATTGGTTACACAGCCTAAAATTGGAGATCTTCGCGAATCTATGAGACACATCTATAACATTTATGTAGAGTATGTTGTCAAGAATCCCCTCTATACACCAGGAGCTCCTGTTAGGTAATTAATTATATATTACCTTGTCTATGGCGAAGTAAATGCTTATTTGGAACGGTTTAAGAGATGGCAGATAATTATTATGGAAGGCTGTAATTTGAGAGATTATATTTTCATTTTTTATATACGCAGCAGATCTTTTTAATACTAGTTTCGATTGCATAGCTGCTACTAACAAGTACTCTTTTCAAACTAATTCCTTAAAGCTAGGGATTCAAATTCAAACTTTTGATATATAACTAGTCCGTTGGTCAAACTTCTTTTAGGGATAATGTGTATGCCCTTTAATCTTGAAATTTGTTTCTTGTATACCTCTGTCCTTTGCTCTCTATGTTAACGCAAATGCATTTTATATTGTTAAGATGGTCTATAATTATGTGTTGCATGTATCTTTCATCAGGTTTCTTCTCCCCGTGTTGTCAAAGCATGGTTACTTCATGTGTTATAAGAATTTATTGAATACAGTGAAAGTGGTAAATATGTTGGTATAGAAGTGAATAAGCAAAGATGGGAGGTTGTGATTTGCAATCTTCTCTTTTCCTTTGTGTACTAATCCAACAACCTTTTAGATTATTTTATTCGTTGGTGTAAAATTAGTTATAGGAGTTGCTTGTGCATTTGGTTTGTAGAATATCATGTCTGTGTACATTGTTTTTCTAGTTGATGATTTTTCTTTGCTGTAATACAGGTGTGAGCTGTTTATTTCAAGTCTTGACCAATATGTAAAATCATTAACTTAGTAGATTGAGATGATGCCATCATCAGCAAACATCAAGATTGTTATTGAAGGAGTAAGTAAGTTTTCTGTATAATTTAGTTCTGTGGAAATGAATCAATATGATGGCAGAAATCATTGAGGTTTCTTTATCATCCAGTATGCGTATTTTTCAGGTAGTTGGTGTGGTTGCTTCATAGTGGAAATCGTGCCTGTAACAGATGAAGATATTCTTGTTAATTTTAATATTGGCAACTATTGGTCTTTTAGGTTATTTGAAGATAATCCCTAAATGCATCCATTATATATATATATATATACACACACACTTCTTCCCCGGGAGTAATGAATGGAATCTTGGATCACATTCAATGTAGACTGGGTGACTATTGTGGTTGATAGTTTTTTTGTCTTTTGGGGAGGGAATTGGACTGAGTATTCTTAACACTGGATTTCAACAGAAATATTTTTGTTGGTAAATTTCTATTATTTTTGTTGTAATTTGAAAAGCTTTAGATTCCTCTAAATTGTCTTACTAGATGACATCACAAGCGTACCGTGCACAAAGGTTCTCTTCCGGTGGCTATTCGGGTGCGTTATAAACATGAATGTACTGGACTTCTTGAACTGAGGACCATGATGAGAAACTCGACCATCGCTTAGAATTTATTTCATTTTAAAATCAGGACCTCAATATGATCAGCCCCCATGGCAAAGCAAGCACATGATTTTGGATTCAGAACTTGATTTAATTTTGTCACAAATATAGCCAGAGTAGATTTTGGATGAAACCGAAATTGTTCGGTTTCGTTTGGTTACAATTAAAATTTGGATTGGTTTGTTTTAAGATATTATTTATAATAATTTTTAGCTGTGAAAAATTTTAGTGTGGAACTGAACTAAAACCGATAAAATAATTAATAAAAAATTAAAACTTAATAGTTATATTTTATGTGAGTTATTATTAATTCTTTGATTTGTTTTTTATTTTTGATATGTTTAATATTTTATTTGTATATAGGATATTTTTAATATAATTATGATGGTTAAATTATATTATAATTTTATTTATTATAAAAATAATTAATTTTACTACAACTTTAATAATTTTGGTTCACCGTCCAAATCAAACAGAACTGACCAAATATATGCCTCAATTCGCCGGCTCTAAAACTCGGTTCGGTCGGACCGCTAGCTCTTCCTTAGTCAAAAACTAGCAGCCGTCTCCCGCCCCAATCGTGTCAATGCACCTGTGCTTTCCTTGCCATAAATTCTTAAAAATGTAAAAATAAGCTACCTTAAAATGTGATTGATATAACCCTCTACTCTACATGCAACATAAGAAATAAAATTGGAGGGTTATCAAGAAGATAGTACTAACAAATGGTCATGTTGTAATCATGTCAACCATATGATCATCAGCAACCCATCGACAAAGAAACTCAACGTAAATTTGCCTGGGAAAAAATACACTGTTAATTTAATCTATACATTAAGCGGTCATATATTTGTGAAATTTGAGAAAGAAGCGGAAGCCAAATTGGTCGATTATCAGAAGTTGCAGTGACAACACAACCACCACATTTCACCTACATATGGCATCAAGATCCTTGCAACACATTAAAGGATCATATAGAGAAAAAGATGTTAAAATTATGAGAATTGTGTCGACAAGTGGGAGACAGCTAGAAATCCCAGTTTAGCTCTCAAGACTAAAAAGTGCTGGCTGCTATGCAAAGTGGTCAGATACTAATCGAAAATCAGGGAAGAATACAATTCTTCGTAGTCTACTGTATTTCATCTCAGAATCATATGGTAATTGGTAGGGTTTAATTACCTTCATTTCCTTTGTGAATCCCCTTTTTTTCTTTCAATATCATAACACCCCTTACAACTCCTGGAACAAAACATTTTTTCCTGGTCATATAAGCTATGCTATATTTACCACCAGAATAGGAGCTCAATATGCATTCAGGGAAGTCAACGTTGTTTTAACTCCTTAGATTGGTGAGCATCCGGTGGAAACTTTCTGTAAACATTTTCCCCACATCTCTAAAGCTCGCTGTCTCGGGACTAGGACTTTGAGATAAGCTAAAATCAAGGCAATCTACATCTGAAGAATTTTCTAACAGAATGCATATTATTGGTAGGTAAATTGTCAAATACATAACATCTGTATGTTGAACTATGAGCTCTTAAGAAAACAAAAGTTTATCATAAAGCTAATAGAAAGAATTGATCATGTAACATTGGATTCCTGAGCCAAGAAACATCTCACTGTAAAGGAACACAAAACTCACATGCGTTGATTGAATAACAAAATTACCAACCAATCCACCAGCAAAATAGGGGAAAAGACTGATCGTATATCTACAGGGTGAACAGGTTATCTGGATGCACACATTAGAGGCAGTGTTGTCAATCACCAGTCCTGCCTGGCAGATCGACCTTCAACATGAAGTAACAATAATATCATTGGACAAGACAACATTTTTTATCTGAGAAGATAACAAACATTTTCATCGTCACACCTAAAGTGCAATCAGAGGCTAAATGTTGAAAAGCATAATTCAGTTATAACCCAACAATAGAAGTTGGTTAATTTATGAAAGTCTGCACAATTGTTGAAAATAAGAAAAAAATGAGACATCTCAAAGCAGGAAACTCCGAACTGTTAAACTATAAATAACGACATCAATGAACATTTCCAAGAAATATGCTGTATTACTTTCATACTAAATAACTACAATCAGACATAATTTGATTAAGCCGTTTTCTACCTTTGACAACATTGCCACTCAGGAGAAGCCTCGACAGTTAAGCCATGACCTCCTTTTGCACCTAAGAAAGTGAAAGAAGGGAAGATCAATAAACTTAAACCCTCGTATAAAAACGGGCACAACAGTAAAGCATAAAGTAAAAAAGACCAAACGTAAGAAAGGAAACTATTGAGGCTAAAAAATCTCATACAAATCAACATAGAGATTTTCAATCATGCGCTTGTTAACATCCAGCTACAGCTTTTATTTTCATATTTAGAAAGAAACAAAAGAAATACCCCACTCGCATGCAGAGGAGATTGTGGTGGGGATTAAAAGAAACTAACTAGTATTGTCAAGGCTTAAGAACCCTCCAAAAACTTGTATAATCAACCACCAGTCTACAAGTATTTCCTGCAGGAATAAATACCTTCATCTTTGCCGTCCACATGCTCCTTAAGATTTGAGTCGGGTTTGCAAAATTCTTTCCTTCCACTTCACCAGCAGGAATGAATATATAAAAATATAGAACAGCAAAAGCCATAAATCACCTATACCTATGACTATCAACACTTTTAATAGCAGAAAAGAGTGATAGAGCTCAGCCTTACAAAAAATTTACTAGATGGAGCTATTATAAGATGAAAAAAACCAAAGGATGATAGAAAATAACTTCAACCATACAGCTGCAAACTCCATTACTAAAAAAATGTAATATTTTCCCCACCTAATCAGTCAACGGCGACTTGCAAAAGACCTATGCATCTCCAGCAACCGATCAAGACTAACCCCACGCCAGCCATCCTCTGTTTGCGCAAAAAGTTGTTGCTTGACAGAGTCTATGCAAATGCTTATGCTTCCAAAGCCATACACTTGAAGACCATTGTGTGTTCTACCGAATTTAGGTTTAAACAACACTTCATGCATCCTGGCAAAGTATTCAATACTTTCTTTTAAGCTCATCTCAGGGCCATTCCCCTCATCATCCATAAAGCCCCCTGATGCACGTTTTGCACGTGCAGCTGCCTTTGATTGAGTCTCCTCAAACTGTCTTTGCTCTGTAACTCTCAGATAACTCACATTCTCCCGAGCCCCTGGTTGAACCACCTCCGAGTTTTCTACAGCTTGGTTCATCATCTGAAGCCCTAAACTAAATGAAGCTCGAATCCGCTCGTTTGCAAGAAGATTTTCGGGAAAAAGCTCCTTCCACCCCGAATACCACTGACCCACTTCCCCAAAATTAGGATTTGATAGCAGCCAATGGTAGAGAACCTGATGCCATTTAGAGAAGAAAGATGTTTCTAACATTGTCACCATATGTTGCATAGGTATAGCTGACGCCCATGTCATCACCCATGAAAATTGATCCAGCTCCTGATGCGCTGGGTTAATTTGAAATTCATGCAAAGCACTCGTCAGCTTCGGAACAATGTAACGAACAACAAGATGTTCCCAGCTTGCCGGATCAAAAACAGACTGCCATGGTGAAAGAACCGCATACGCAGACCCATCACTTGGATGCCAAGCATGAAGAACACTGCCCAACTTGAAACGTATGGCTTGGTAAAGAACCTCCAACTTCTGTCCCAACAGCAGGAGCCAGGGGTGAACCCACTGATGGATGGGGATGCTCTCCCTTCGGGGATCCCAGGATTCCACAGCTTCAGATAATTTTGGCATCACCACACTATCTAGTATGTGCTGCAGGACAGTCGGGGGCATCAACTGCAACTTCTCCCACAACTCCAAGAACCTAATCATTGGCTCAGGATCCCGTGCATTCCAAGTATTCGTACCCGAAATCCTCACAGCAGGTAGTATTACCTCCATTGATAACCGAGTATAAGGAGAAGCCGTCCCACCCGAAAAATCATAAATATCATCACCTTGTAACAAATTCTTCCACGATGTCATCACTTCCACCCCATGCGACGGATTTTGAAGAGGATCCCACCCTTGAAATACTCTAAGAAGCAGCGGGAATGCATAAGAACAAGCAATGGCAGCTAAATCATACATTTTATAGTCCTCCACATACTTACTACGCAACTCTTCAAATATCCGGGCTATCATATCAAGAGTCAGATTTCCAGAAGCAATATCTTCCTTCAACTTATCTAAAACCTGCACTATATATTCCACATTATCTAACATACTCTTCTGCTTTCTTACCTGCTTCTCAAGTTTCTCCTTCTCCATGAGCAAGCTCGCCGTGGTCTCTCTTTCTTGCCTCAAATCCCTATCCAACCTCAAAACATCACTAGCCGCGCCATCCACTATCAGCTTCATATTGTGCCGGAGCTCCGGTTGGAAGCTGCCATTCTCCATAGCCTCCTGCTCGGCGTTCAAGTTATCAAGGTTCGTCAAGACACGCACTTGCGGGCCTCTCATGTCAAGAACTTTCTGCACAAACTGAATACCCTCTTCCTCCTTCTCGGCCAGCAGCTCCTCCGGAGTCACATACTCTTTCTTCTTCTTCTTGGGCTTCCGCTCCTTCAACCATAGCTTCTCCTTAGCTTTACTCACGGCAGGCGCAACTGCCTTCTTCACCACCTCCGGCGGCACCACAGGAAGCGCAAATTTGCTCTCTTTCGTCTCCCCAAACCCCATTCCCATGTTCTTCGGCCGCAATTTCGCCTCGATTGGAGCTACAATGCCTTGCGCGTTCTTCCCCAGCCCACCACCTTTGTACCCCATCTTCTCTAGCAGCTTCAATCCAATTCCCTTGGTGTGCTTCTCGAAAGCACCGACATCCCCCATTTTCGGCTCCCTCCTGCCCCCATCCGGCCTCTGCTTCTCCCTCTCCTTCTCCCGGCGGCGGCGCTCGGCCCCCTCTTTGATCATCCGCCCAAACGCCGTCGGCAGGAACGACTC
>JAURVB010011027.1:0-18118 GCA_033002965.1 Piper betle
CCGACCGGTTCTGAATATAAAACCCTGACTCGAATCGTGGGTTTTACACTAGCCGTCTGGGCGGCGGAGACAAGGTGATGCCTTGGCTCCTGGCCACGTGGGGAAGTTGAGGTGATGTCTCTCAACTATATAACAAAAAATATATATATCTTATTTGGGAGGGAGAAATCCCGCCACTTAGGGCTTGAATTTTATGAAATATTTTTTACGAAATTGTCACTAACAAAAACCGTGACAAAATTGTATATTTTATTTTTAACTTTTATTTAAGATTGGACAAATTTTTCATATTAAAAATCATGAAAGAGTTTTAATTTTAATTTTTAAAATTTAATTCATGTTGAAAAAACCTTTCCAAAATTTTAATTTTAATTTTTTGAAATTTCATTCAAATCTTAAACAAAATCGTCAAAGAAAAAAACATGACAAACTTTAAATTAAAAAATTTTGAAATTGTTTCGAAAACTAAGATCTTTATCAAGTTGCTTTCGAACCTATGTATATGATTCCCTAACAAAACCTACTTTATATATGTGTATAATTTTTTATTTTTATGGGATGTGAGGGGGAAGAAGCTCGGCTGTGTGATCATGGGCAGTTGTTTCATTCCTTCCCACATTGTCCGGATGAGGGTTCTCGGAAGTGGACTCATTTACCTAGCTATGTAATCAAAGACACATCATTTGTATCTCCACATCTTGACTTTCTTTACTAAGACAGACGTAGAGTATTCGGTACTATATTTTGCACCAGATGTCATGACTCTGGTGTACTTGGCTTTGTATCATGGGCTTAGAGGCTAGTGCATGGACGATTGCAGAGGATAATAAGTGCTACATGATGATGTTTTATCTAGGTGTTCCCATGTGTTGTAGGGACACCCCGGTGTAGATAAGGTGGTTTACCTTTTAATTAGTCAATGGGTTCATCTGCCAGTTTTGTATGTAGTTATTTTTTTGGACAAGTTGATATTTGTTATTTGTTAGTCACGATTTCTTTATATATATAGGTGTAGACCTTATTGTGTAGCCTATAGGAGAGAGGTGATGATGACTACTTTAATTCATTGGTGATGTGTGATGCATTGCATTATTTTCTACTTTGAGTTGTGACTTTTATTTGACATTGCCTTTTCATATTTAGACATGTATTATTTGGATTAATTGGAAAATAATACTTATGTATGTTATCTCGATTAGGTTATATATATATATATATATATATATATATATAGAGAGAGAGAGAGAGAGAGAGAGAGAGAGAGAAAACTGAAAATTGAAAATAAGCATTCTATGACCCATTATATAGATCTTTAAATTGAATTGAAAATAAGTGTTCCAGTCTCTACACATTTTATAACTCCCGTACTTAGCTAACTAATATTTCAATTAGCCTCCTATTAAATACATGGTAGCAGATTATATAAGTAGGCTTATTAATAAAATAACCTTCAATTAACAATTAAATTAATATGTGAAACTATATATGGAGAATAAATCTAACAATCTCCCACTTTATCCACATATTTTCCTAAAAATTGTACATACATATAACTTAAGTGCGTGCAAACAGGTGCTATCTTAACTAGGAAATATCACGAAACAATCTGGCCGATCAACTATACTTGTAGTGGACCAAAGTGTGTTTTGTTGCATATGTGCATAAATGACTCTTCTATGATCACAATACCAGTACAATTAATGACATAGATAAAATATTGAAGTGTAGTATGGAAATTACATGTAATATGATCTGAATTATGTCAATTTCCAACTGGTCCTTCCTTATGATTTAAAGAACCAATATACTTTCTAATACTTTATACAAAATTGTAGTAGAAAGCAAAATTAATTGAGATCCTACCAAAACTAATTAGTGTGAGAATTTTAATTTGAATACTTTATTTCTATAGAAAATAACTTTATACTGAAGACGTGTCTAAATTCATAATGCATACAAACTCCCACGAAACTAGCATATCAACAAGTGACATAACATTAATATGAACAATAAGCTCATGTAAGGCCTTTAAGTGTTAGTCCCTTAAACAAATCTGTAAACATGGAGTTTAATGTTGCACTATGGACACCTACCACTCTAAAATCTTATTTTAATATATGATTGCTTACTTAATCTCATAAAATATTTTTTGAGCAATTCTTTAACAAAATTTTGCAATAATATTCCATAATTTGATGCATAACAAGTTGTAAACTTTGATTATTATGATAGAAGAAGCTATAAGTGTTTGCTTTATACTCTACGTGGATATAGCTTCTCTACCAAGCATAAATATATGACATCCAATAAAATCGAAGTAGAATACTTAATAATCTCTAATTTGCATGCCTTTCAAAATGTGGGCATGTAATGCTTTACTATTCTTGTTAATTAAATATTTGCCTAACATCCCAATTATGTATGCAAGATCCAGATGCATTCATAATTGTGCATATGGGATTGGAGAAAACTAAACTCACCATCCTTGGTCACTAATCTTCATGCCAAAACCTATTAAGTACTTCTCACTATAAATCTTTTGCAACAGGCCTAATATGCCTTGTGAATAATTAAGTTAGAGTTGTATACCGAAAAACAAAAGAGACTTCAACAAGAGTTTTTATTTTAAATTAACTGGATAAAAAATGATTTGGTTTCACGTAAAAGACACATTGCTTGTGAGTAAAATATCATCTACATAGAGAACTAGGATAACAAATTTGCTCCCACTAACCTTGAGATATATAGACTAAATAACAATATTTTTCTTAAATCCTAAAGAAATCAACACTTAGTAAAACTTGTTGGTATTGCTGAAAAAATGCCTCCTTTATCATAAATGAACTTGTTAGGCTTAATACATACAAGGTGATTTCAATTTTTAGACTCAAAGTTCTCTACATTTGCCCTGTATATAAATATATTAATGTCTATTGAGAAAAGATATCTTTATGTCCATTTGATGAAGCTCTAAATTATAATCGCAAACAAGTGTCACAACAATTTTAAAAGAGTCTTTCCTTAAAACTGGATAAGAAATCTATTTAAAATTAATGCCTTCTTTCTGAGTCAATCCCTTGACAATTGAAATACTTTATATTTTTCGATATTACCTTTAGGTAATTTGACAAGATATGAAATGTCATTGTATGCCATGAACTTTATCTCAATCTTATGGCATCAATCCACTTGTCTTGAATGTTTATAGAGAGACAATATAATTGTATGAAATTGTTTGTCTCCTCTTTCTTTCGTATCTTTATGTCCATTTGATAAAGCTCTCAATTATAATGAGCAACAAGTGCCATAACAATTTACAAAGAGTCTTTCCTTAAAACTAGATAAGAAATCTATTTAAAAGTAATCCCTTCTTTTTGAGTGAATCCCTTAACAAGTGAAATACTAAATATACCTTTAGGTAACTTGACAAGATATGAATTGTCAATCTTATGGCTTCTATCCACTTGTCTTGAATGTTTACAAAGAGAAACAATATAATTGTTTGAAATTGCTTGTCTCCTCTTTCTTTCGTATCTTTATGTCCATTTGATAAAGCTCTCGATTATAATGACCAAGAAATGCAATGACTATTTTAAAAGAGTCTTTCTTTAAAAACCTAATAGGATATCTATTTAAAATTAATGCATTCTTTCGGAGGGAATCCCTTGGCAACTGAAATACTTTTATATCTTTTGATGCTACCTTTAGGTAACTTGACAAGATATGAAATGTCATTTGCCATGGACTTTATTGGAATCTTATGGCTTCAATCCACTTGTCTCGAATGCTTGTGGAGAGAAACAATATAATTGTCTAAAATTGCTTGTCTCCTCATTCTTTAGTGCATCTTCTAATTAAAGGCACCCTAATAAGTTTGATGAATTCCATCAATTGTAATAGCTAATGTTCACTGAATTAGAATAGGAGTAATAACATGAAATGTGTTTTCTTTATCATTGTAATTGTTTGAGGAATGTTAACACACTCCTTTTAAAACACAATTTTCACTCCCACTATATTCAATTTCCTCAATAAATTTGACATTCTTTATTCTAAAAAAGCATCATAAAAGTTGAATCCCTTAATTTTTGTTCTGAGCAGCCTAGGAAGTAGCTACTAACTATTCTGGAATCCAGTTTCTTCTCATATGACCCATAAGGCCGAGCCTCACTTGGACACCCCCAGACATGTAAGTACCTAATACTATGTTTCTTCTTACTTGTCCACAACTTGTGTGGGTTGCAATTGATTTGCTAGAAATTCAGTGCAAAAACGTAAAATGTTGTCTTTAAACCACCATGAACATTATTCAAATAATCTATTATATCTACCTAAAATATTAATCTCCACAGATTTGATAGCTTTAATTTTCTTGCCTGATTGATTTTCAATTTCGATTATTAAATCTTTGAACACATCCAGAAATTATTACTTCTCATACATGAAATAAAAACAACCACAACGAGAGAATCATCAATAAGTTTGGTAAATTGTTGTTGCCCATTCCACTAAGCTATAGGGAACAAACCACAAATGGCTCCATATATCAACTCTTGAGATTTTGTACTCCTAGTGGAATGTGCATTCCTTATATTTGTTTGTCTAACCTTGATATGCAAATTTTAAAATATAAAAAAGTAGGGATTTGGGAATTTCATTTGACACAAGTCATATTCTCTATTGAAAATAAGACCTTATTGCTCATGTCATAACATTAACAAATTCTACATGTGTTAATTTATGTTCGATACCACCATGATTACTTAAATGTAAATTTTCTTGCGTTTTTAAGGATAGGTGGTCTAATTTATATAATTTATCAATTAGACTACCAGTTCATACCTTATTAGAATTTAGAGAAATACAAAAATTTCCATTTGCAAAGGAACAAGATTATCCAGATTTGTCCAAATAGGAAACAAAAACTGATTCTGCCTAAATGACAATAATACAATAGCATTCTCCAATTCTAAATAAAACTAGTATTTCAAAAGTATCAAAAGACACCAATTGCCTCCTTAGAAACTTCGTTGCCCTTTTCCATATAGATGTATCTTTCAACATAAATTGGCACAACATTGTGACAATTATGTGAATAGTTGCAACCATATCTTTCCACCAAATGCCAGTTGGTACTAATGCTAAAATAACTTAAGAACAAACAAAGTTGCGATGTTCACTTATCTTATCACACCAATTGGCGTACTTGGAGTAAGCTGTTATAGCCAGCTTTCAAAAGAAATAGATATAACCTGAAATCTATTACTTTTGTTCTATATGCTGAGATGTTCCTATGCAATTCCTGTATTCATAATCCTTTCTCACATTATGTTGGTGATTTAGAATTTAGAACAAATTTCCAAAATGAGCACTTTATATCTTATCTTATTACAACCTATCTTCATACTTTAGAGCCCATTTCTACTTTTGACTTTCTACATTTTGAATGGACCAAATGGTGTAGGTAGAGAGTAAAAGACTAAATCCACAAGCAGCAACCTTGATTCAGTTGGGGTCGCCATGGATATCGTCGCACAAGCCAGGTAAGGGTTGGGAAGGTGAGATGAAGGGCTAGGGAGGGTCGCCAGAGGTCATTGTTGGAGTTGGTGGCCAGCGGTGAGCCTACAAGGTGGCGCCTATGGGTGGCCATGAGGGAAAACGGGGAGAAGAGGGGAGGGAGAGGAGGGTGGAAATGAGGAGGGCAATGACGAGGGGAGGTAGCCAAGATGGTGGATGACAGTGGCTATGATGGTTGCTGGCAAGGATCAGTGAACAATGGGTCGAGAGGCAGTTTGGAGAAGAAGGTCGGGAGTAAAAAGAAAAAAATAGGTCAAGGGAAATTTTCTAAATAAAACTTAACTTGCTCCCACTTAAGTCAATAATAATAAATAAATCTTGATAAACTAAATAAAATATTCCCTCTCTTTCATTTTCCTAACATATGAAGGAATGTACTTCCAATCAAACTCTACTCTGAATTCATCCTAGGTGGCATCCTATGGCTACTTGTGAGCAATGGTGGAGTCCATGACTGAATCCCACCATATCTTGGCTTCATCTTGAAACACTCTCATGATGATCCGTACACCGTGCTCCTTGGGGCATGCCATACTACCAAATACTCCAATTGCAGATGAGATACATAGGAAAGCTTCCTCTCCATCTAGTTTTGATAGGAATGGGCGTTTTCCATTCTTCATAAACCATTCATATTGCCATAGTCCGAGATTTCTTGCATTTGCTGATTTGTCAGATCCTTCTTCGAGCTCAAACTGATAAATCGATAGCACTATCCCTATTGAGAATTAGAGGAGCTGTTGTAGGATTGGTCCCCTGATGTAGTAGTAGAGGAGGAGGCAGCAGCGGAGGGCCCATGGTGAAAGCGAGCTCCCCTCGCACCTCGTTATTCACAGTTACCCTCTTCTTTACCTTTATTACTGAGAGGGCCATCTGCCAAAACTCTCTCCTCAACTCCTCCTAGTTCTATTGCATATGTATCTCAACCTCATCTAACTGGGCAATAACTGTAACACCCCAAATTGCATTCACGCTCGGGAATTGAACTGGAATGTCAGTGGTCCCAGTTGGGTTAGCTAACCCAAACCTAATTCATGCGGATCTACTCTTGGCATCTCAAAATGGAAGATGTCGTTCGCTTTCCATGGATGACTACATAAAAACCCTAACATGCTACTATATGGATGATATGACAAGCGGTTTACACACCAAAATAACTATGATAAAATCAATAAAATTCATAAAATAAAACGGACAGAGTCTCCCCTAAAAGTATAATTAAGGGCCACCCTATCAAATCAACATGTATAAACATATAGAAATATATCTCACACAAACTTCTAATATGCCGCATAAGTTATTCTGAATCTTGGGTCATGACCTATCTGTGCATTCTATTCATTTTTCACATCCAATTCTAGGCCTTGTTGTACATATTCAATATTTAACAAATTTACTATAACATATGTATACAAATGTCACAATTAGAAATTCTGCTACTAAATCAAATATCATATCACATCATATTAGCATACCTTACATTACATCACATCGTTCTCAATATAATGACAACATCAACAAAACATTAACATTCTATCGTTTGACTGTGTGTGTGCAAGAGACATCACTGCTCCTCCATCCAGACGGACACATCCTACTCATGATCATCACCTACATATATTATAAAAACATGTCAGTAATGAGCATTATTGGTCCAAAATATAACTAATATCAAATTGGCTGTGAGAGCTAACTCTCATATGAAGAAAAATATTTGTATACTTTGCCAGAACTCTTTGAAAGGCACCTACTAAGGAGCCACCAGGCTGCAGACCTAGTAGCGTCTCAAACAGACTGCTCTACTGATGCGGATGCCTCTCTCGACATTTTCTCATTTCATTTTCTGGTCCCTCGAAACTACTAGTATATCATAAGCCCTCTCCTTTCCTCCATAAATCTCCTAGCCTTAAGCATGAATATTTAGTACTTTCAGGCAGTCGGCATTAATACCCTTTAAACCACAAGTCCAGACATGCACTGTACTAAACTATACCCGTAAACCTCCACGGTTCTCCAGGTGTGAGGAACTCAAAACAGGAGTTGTCGGGATCCCTCGGGATTGGAATGACCCGCTCACTAATCCAGAGCCCGCTTTGACTAGCGTGTGCACCAATTCATGGTACGTGTGAGTCAGTTTTCCCTTCTCTTGTCTCACTAAAAACTTGAGAAAATTATATATGGGTCTGGGAAGGGATTTATATAATATATGCCCGAAGGCAACTTGTGGTGGTTCATATTTTTGAAAAAATACTCAAATGATCTCATCTTCAAGGGTTATTAATAAGGAAACCTTGCCCTTTTTTATTATGACACTCGAACAAGTGGTTGATGATTAGCATAGGCTACTTGATCTTCTTGTGAGTGAGGATCTGGTAAATGATGAAGAGTGCAAATGATGATATCACATTGAGGTACCTTGTTTGAGGTAGAATGATGGATGTCACCACTTGTCAAAACTCAAAAGCCATCCTAGTTATGTCACCTGAATTCATCAGGTTTTTGAACCCAACTCCTAACTCCTATTTTAAGTTACATTGATCATGTGCTCTCCTCACACATATGTGACCAAGAAAGTTGTGGTATTCACAATATCAATCTCATCTCTACACTCTAAGACATGCAAATACTCGGCAATGTGTTATGACCTAAGACAGGATGCAACTCTTCCAACCTTAGCATGGATGTAACCGAGATTTGGGTAGTGAAAATCCTTGATCGATGGAACTGAGAGCTCATCCAGACTGAGTAGGGCAATATCCTATCCTTGTTCAATCAATAATTCTCCAAAACCAAGATAGTGGAGATTGACGCCCTCAACATCCAATGCTCATTTATACTCCGTTGGTTTCTTGGCAAAATTCCCCTTAGTGAGCTTGTCATTTCTTCTCAAGATATCTCCCCTGCTGGCTTATCTCAAAGCATCCACTGGATGCTTGGAGCATGACCGAGAGCTAACACTTTCTCCACAACCCAAGGTGAATGCGCCACTGGTCATCATGCACACAATCAAATACCATAGCAAACCTTGTTGCAATAAATTCAACTAAATTTGAAAACCTTAGGAGAGACAAAGGGAACAATTCAACAAGAATAAGTCCAGGAGATGGAGTGTAGCACCCCGTTCCAGTTCACCTGTGAACCAACCCGAAAATATCACCGGCAACCGAACCATTTGCCAAACTATTTGATTAGGTTAAGCTGACCCGGATCTCCCCTTGGTGTCTTAAAATGGTAGTGCAAGTATATAATGCTTGAATGGGATGCTTGGGTTTTAACATGGCCCTACATGCATGTCATGATATGCGATTGTGCATTGATAGAATAATCGTGAAAACATATGTTCAGGAATAAATAATATTTAAATAAAATAAAATAGACCAAGTCTTTCCTAAAAGTGCAATAATAAATATTTATATTGATATAATTCCAAAACATGACATTTTTATTTCACTTTCATTCTAGTTTCGTTCTACATGTTAAACATTCATAGCATGTCACAAAATAATCTAAAACAATCTCATCATTCACACAGCTTAGAAATCATCATTTCCATTCATTACGTGAGGCAAGTGCATGTGTGCAACGGCTTTACTACTCCTCCGCAGTCCTGGCAGTGCTTAGTCCTCGAGATTCTCACCTACATAAATAATAGAAAACCATCAGTAATGAGTGTTACCGGTCTAGAAAATAACTAATATCAAACTGGCATAGGAGAGCTGACCTCCTACTAAATAAAAATCTCATATACTTTCTCAAGAACTCTCACAAGGGTAGTAATGGGAGCCATCGCCCTCAAGGGTCAGCATCCCCTTTCCATAACTTTCTCTTTCCATAACATTCTCTTTCGTTGGTCATTCAAACTATCAAAATCAGTGTCATTCATCTCAACCCTCTACTTCCTCCGTATTACTCCTGGCTCTAAGTATAGGGGCCACGTACTCTTAGACATGCGCCTTCAGTACCCTTTTTCACCACAAGTCTAGACATGCGCTGTACAACAGTACCTGTAAACCTCCACCTTCTTTGGATTTGAGGAACTCAAAGTTGGAGTTGTCAGAACCCCTCGAGAATGGAGGGGACGCTTTAACAAGCACACACCCTATCTTAAGACTTCATCGTCAATTTCCTCCATCACACATCTCATTGAAAATGTGAAAACTACATACATACACACACACACACACACACACACATATATATATAGGCCTAGGTAGGAAATTATATTATATAGGCCTGAATGCATCTTGTAGTGGATCTTGTTTTTGAAAACATGCTCGAGGGATCTCATCCTTGAGGGTTATTAATCCAGAAATATGATTGGCTAAATGGCCCTAATTAGAGTGGGATACGATATAAACCACCACTTGACATGTCCTCTTTCCTATTCTAGGCAAAACATGATAGAATGAGACAATAAATAGAGAGTGACTCTTAACGGACTTGGTAGAGGCTCCAAGCCTGTCCACGCACCTACGCAGTGAGCTCCTACTCTGTACATACACATCAAATCTAGAAGCTAACGCCCACTAACTGAATGATGCATCAAACTCATCATGAATATCACACATACAATGTTGTCATCATCTAACAATAGTCAAACAATCAATGTAAAAATATCTCATCCTATTCATCCCAATTTTATTACGTTTTTTCTAAGTTACATTGCAGTCAATTAACATGCTAAAATTTAATTTACTTAATTAGATCACTAACTATCGATCAAATCATGCAAATCATCACTTCATGCACAATCAAACATTTATCACAATAGTTAATCATTCCTAGCATGTTGTGCTTAATAATTATAAATTTTAAATAGTTAAATCGGATAAAAGTCTATACCTAATTGTCAGTCACATGATGACACGACAAGGTTGTGGCTGGCTCGAGTGAGGATTGTGGAGAAGAGGGAAAGAAGAAGAAGAAGAAGAAGGAAATTGAGTGAGAAGAATGATGATGACTAAATGACAAAAGTGTGAGATATATAGATGTTAGGGTGAGAAAAATGAATGGTCAAGCGAGAAAAATAAATGGCCAAGTGAGAAAAAAGAATGGTCAATGAGAAAAATGAATGGTTGTCTCGTAATTAAAACTTTACTCGACTTCGACTCGAGGCAAAAATAATACTAACTAATAATAATTCTAAAAAAATCCAGAAAAACAAGGAAAAACCCCATAAAATATAATACACATCAATGGCATGCTCTATAACTAATAACCAACTAAAATTACCCGTAACGTGTCCTAACACATCATTTGGCCTAAAAATAATTTTATGATTTAATTAAAATAAATAAAGAAACAATATGGCATACTCTCATATATTCTAATAAGTTATCCTGCTGCTATCTTATTGGTGTTATCATCATATACTTACGCACACATGACTCTCATGGTTCATAATACAAGATTGGCCCCGACTCGATATGTATATTCTGAAATTGACTTGATTAAAAATAATGGTCGAACCGACTAGTTTAGACTATAAAACCCTGACTCGAATCATGGGTTTTACATGGAGGGTCACAATTGGTATGAAATTGATGGGGAATAAAGCAAGAAGGTGATAGCGACGATGACGGATGGCGGTAATGGCGATGACATCAGAATTTAGTGAGGTGAGAAAACCCTAAATATTTGGAAAATTCTTGAACTCTGTCAACCTGGATTGAAATCTACCAAAAAAAGTGTAGGGCGACATCACCACAATGAGAAGAGTTGGCAGCAACATGAAATCCAATTGGAGGTGGCTAAAAAATAGTTGACAGCAGTGAAAAATTCGAACTTAAGAGGTGGCGATGACAACATTTGGTAGGGGTGATCGACAAGTGAACAAAGTAGGGTTCGAATAATATACTTGTCAAAAATGTCATTTAGTTGTCAATCAATCCCTGATTGTTGACCGATCGAGTCAATGAATAGAACATGAAACTTCCATTACCTTTCAATCCACGATTGGCTACCCATCAAAGATATGTGCAACACCACTTCGTGATCAGTTGCTGATCTATCTGCTATTTGATTCCAATCGAGTTAAATTTCAAATTAAGACCATAATTTGTCAAATATTGGCTAGTTAATCTTTTTCAAAGCATTAACTAATGGCGTTTGGAAAAAATGAGTGGTTTCACTTTTTTTGGCACCATCACCTGATTTTTTAAAACATTTTAAAAAAAATTATCTTAATTAAAACACATTTTTAAAACTATGTTAGAAAACATTTTAAATCGAGACACATTTACTGTGTTTTTGATAAAACATCATTATGAATGACCTTTTAAATCATTTTTATTAAAAAATATTTGGTAAACCCATCTTAATAAACAAACCCCATTTTTTAGAAAAACATTTTGAAATTAAGAGAAAAAGTCAAGGAAATTGCTTCCCACTTTGCATGTAGATCATAAGGGTTTAGAAATAATATTTCCAAATATTTCCTTGGAAATCCATTTGCATACTCCCATCATGACATTCCTCCTTTCCTTGTAATTGGAGTTGATGTGTCCCTTCTTCCCAAAATAGTAGCAAGTTGTGGAGATCTTTGTTGATGCTTGAGCAATGAAGGCCCTTCGCGTCAATGTTGATCTTGTAGCTTTGACCTCCTTATGTGTAGTTCCCTTAGTAGTGGTGGAGGCCTGCACAAGGCCTAGTGGCCTATTGAATTATCCAATCTAGTTGTGTCCACATAGACCAAGCTTGCATGATGGATTCTTTTGATATAAAAGCATGTTGGAGAGTTTTTAAGATCTACCTACTAGCTTTCCCAAGTCCTTTTCTTTTTGCCTTGACAAGTTGTTGGAGCTCCTAGCATTGATAATTTGATTGAGCTAGGTCCCTTCCCAAGTTGGTGTAAGCTTGCTAGATTTGCTAATTTTCCTTACTCATGGCTCTATTTTGATTTTCATCCCCTTGTTCTTTTTGGAAATTGTTATTGACTTCATGTATAGCTCTTCAAATGCCTTTCGAAGATCATCATCCTCTTCTTCTTCTTCCATGGCCATTAAGCAAAACTCACTAAGGCAATTATCTTCTCCATGTTCTTCATTCGATTCAAGGCATGCTTGTAGCACCTTCTTTCATCCAGGACCTTGACCTCAGTTGGCCATTATTTCTTCAAGTGTCGTAACCCCTTACATGTATGCCACTACACCTTGTCCTTGATGATTTCCTTATTAACTCCTTAGCTTTAGACTCATTGTGTTCCTTGGCTTTGTCATCCCCCTTCTCAAATCTCTTGGAGGAAGATCCTACTTTCTTCTTAAGGAACCATTAGAAATTCTTTGTGATATGGGTCATCTCTTGGTCTAGATCACTATTATCCTCATCAAGTAGAAGCCTCAAATCCTTCTTCTTCTCAGTATTCTCTTTCTCTTCCTTGTCTTGTTCCAAAGTGCGCTCATGAATTATGAGTGACCATAAAGCTCCTCCATGATAATTTCTTTGAGGTTCTTTGTAAAACCCTAGTTTCGACTTAAGGTTTTATCCGCTTGTAGGTTGCCTAGTTTGGGCAAGTCTCAATGTCGGTTCGAGTGAATTCGAGCCGAACCAATTTTAAGAATATGAGTATGGGGCCCAGATGACCATATGGATATATTATGGTCGCCAAGTATGTCTGACTTATGCATATGATAGATATATCAGAACACAGTTATTAGTGTATGTGCAAGGTATACATATGATTTTTATGCGTTAGCTGGGATTTTAAGTCTAGATCTAGGCTGTTGCAGCATTTAGTATTCGTTTGGGATTTTCAGGGTATCTCATTTCATAACATTATAGGGATTTCGAATCATCAAATTGTGCCTCTGTGGGCCCACCTTGATTGCGTCACAGATTTTCGCTTGATTGAGTTCAGGGTTCGAGGCCCATTTAGCCTTCTTGCCTCAATTCCTACTTATAGAATCACTTTTAGCAATTGAGTTATTTTCGTGTTTGGACGGCCTCGATCTGAGCATTCCGTCCATATGTATTTTGCATATACCCATATGTGGGCCCCACTAGGCCACGAATTGTCAAACATTCTGATCGTGCCACTTGGCAAGATCTGAGCCATCCACTTTAGCACTCACTTCACCATGTTGATTTATAGAAATTTCCCACAATTTTGAGGATTTCCCCTATTATTGCCAGCACAATAGTGCCACTAATGAGTCTCCGCCTAGCACCCGCCTACTGGATCAGTACGACTGTGACCACCCTCGTGGCCAGTTATCAATCTATACCCACAATCAGCCACTAGCGCCACCACAGTTGCCGCAGGTAACAGTGTTTTTGCTGTAGATTTTCACTACTGCCGCCGCCACCCTTTTGGGTCATTTTGGTGTCGGCGACTGTCGTCTCATGAAGCTGACTATCCCAAGAGCTTCATCTTGCCGAGATCTTCATTTTGAGACCACCCATGACCACCGCCACAGCTGCAATCACCACCATCGACGTCGTCCACCTGACCGCAATTCCACATCTTTTTGGCCATTTTCTGGCCAGCCGACAGCTGGACCTTGCCGATCGTCACTGACATCACATTTCCCAACCTCAGCCATGCCGCAGTTGGACCATGCCGTAGCCTCCCCACAAAAAGGCTACGGCCGGGGTGTGCGGATCACAGCGGATACCTCCTCCGCAATGTTTTGGAGTATAGCGGAATCGCTCCACCGTATATTAAAATAAACATAAGGAAATAGTGGAATGTACTTGATTTGTTTTATCTATTATACTACTTAGTGTTGAAATCACTAACGCGGAATTGCCTCCGTAGGTGTGCAGATACGAAATTAGGTGATTGACAACCAGGGCATGGAGCAAAATAAATATGAGGACTCCTTTTTTATTTATTTGAGAAATAAGTGTGGCTACTGGGAAACGGTCTAAGCATGTGGGATCTTTATATATGTTTTTGTTTAAAAAAATGTTAGACATATTTGCTGAATTGTGAGTAACACTTGGCCAGCTTGGCCCACAATGTTGTGACAAATGGCCAGGTCGTTACAAACAAGGTACTTGAGTCATAAGATCTAGGCCAGCCATTTCTCACATGCTTTTGGGAAACTTGGCTCTAATACCACCTGTAACAATCCGCCATTTCTCACAACATTGTGGGCCTAGCTGGCTAGGTGTTACTCAGAATTTAGCAAATATGTCTAACATTTCTATCAGAAACATATATAACGATCCCACAGTCTTGGACCGTTTCCCAATAGCCACACTTATTTCTCAAATAAATAAAAAAGGGAGTCCCCATATTTATTTTGCTCCATCCTCTGGTTGTCAATCACCAAATTTCGTATCTACACACCTGCGGTGGCAATTCCACGATAGTGATTACAACACTAAGTAGTATAATAGATAAAACAAGTCAAGTACATTCCACTATTTCCCTATGTTCATTTTAATATGTGGTGGAGCGATTCCGCTATACTCCAAAACAATGCGGAGGAGGTATCTGCTATGATCCCCACACACCGGCCGTAGCCTTTTGTGGGGAGGCTACCACTACCATCTCTAGTGCCAGTGCCTCGCACACCCCAGCCGTAGCCTTTTTGTGGGGAAGCTATTACTGCACTCAGGTGATTGCTATGCCCGGTTTGTGGGGAAGCTCTCACTGCCAACTCTAGTGCCAGTGCCTTGCACACCCTGGCCGTAGCCTTTTTATGGGAAGGCTATCACTGCACTCAGGTGATGGCTATGCCCCGTTTGTGGGGAAGCTCTCACTGCCAATTCTAGTGCAAGTGCCTCACACAGCCCAGCCGTAGACTTTTTATTGGGAGGCTATCACTGCACTCAGGTGATTGCTACGCCCCGTTTGTGGGGAAGTTCTCACTACCAATTCTAGTGCCAGTGCCTCACACACCCCGGCCGTAGCCTTTTTATGGCGAGGCTATCACTGCGCTCCAGTGCGATGGAGGAATCACTGTACCTCACTCACCCCGGCCATAGCCTTTTTATAGTGCGGCTATCACTATTCCAAAACAATGTCGATGCATTACACAATTTACGTACATAATACGACCCCGTGTCGGACTGAGTCAATTCTTTGAGCCCGGTTGCACTCAGTGCATTGTGGTCGAATCTAGGCTCAAGCCGACCATGGCTACGAACAAGGAAAGTACGATGTTGTACCTATTATACGTACATGACTTGAGATTTCGTGCTGACTGTAATCCACTAACCCTAATCTACTGAGGGCATAAAATTATACAATAGTATAATTCTATTTGCATGAACCTACATGCAACTACATGACTAATTTACTATCAGTTTTTAAATGATGTAATTAATTCATGTTAGTCTTCATTACTTATTAAATTTTCAGCAATTCTGATGATAATTAATTATTAATTATCGCCATCCAAATCCCCATTAACTAGTGATAATTTAATTATTAACATGTCCCATACTTAATTCTTTTGTATTTACCTTATATTCTAATTAGACCGCATCGAGTTCTCCCATATTTATCTAGTTGACATTCTACTTTAAAATTCATTTAACGACCCTAAAGCTCCCAACTTTATTGTAGTCAACCAGCGAAAACTAGTATTTTCACCATGTATGGCGACCAACCAATAACATGGCGGCCTCCATTCGCTGCTATGGTGTCTCCAACTTGGCCACCACATGGCAACCCTCAACCAGTCCTTGGTGACCCCATTCCTGCCACCCAATCAGCAACCCCGACCTGACCATAGTGACTCCATGTCGGTCACATAATCAGCCCATGACCCATGGCGACTACGCTAGTCGGCTACATAAACAGCACCCGACCAGACCCATGGCGGCTCCCCTTGCACCACCATGACGACGACCCTCTAGCACCCTCATGACGACGACCCTCTAGCAGCACCAAGGTGGCGCCCCGACCAGCATGGCTGCACCACCACACCGACACCGACCTGTTCTCCCTTCGGATTTCAGACCTGCGTGCCTCCTCGACGGTCTGTTTTGGCCCTCCAAGGTGACTCCATCCGGCCAGCATCACCGTCGGGAGCAATTCCCATCTCCAGAATGTCAACCCCGCACCATGGAAGGAAACATGGCGTGGTTGCTGCTGGAAAACAGCAGGACGTCCTCCTAGTTTTCTTCTTCCCTTGTTGATTTCTCATTTAATTCTTATGTTTATCATGTTTATGATTTATGCAACATGTGTATGCATGCTACAAAAGAAGAGAAAGGAAAGAAAATTACCCCAGCAAAGGAGGAAATCCGGCGTCTATCTGAGGAGGAAAAATGCAGATGACACCCTCCCCTTCTCCTTTATAATGAAATAAAATGGCGGCTAGGGTACATGGAAGCACCCTTTCACCGTAATTCCTTTAACTGGGTAATTGGGTAATTGACATGGTTCAATTAACCTGTTAAATGGGTACATGCTATGGTTAACTAAAATGGTTAAATGGTTAAATACTGTACTCGACTTGACCGATTCAACGAGAATTATCCGGTTAAAAATTACTTTTCAATTAACCAGGCAATTCATACTTAACCAGCTAACGATTTTTTTTCCATTGGAATGAATAAATATTAAAATTTTCCCATGCTCGATCCCACCACGGTGAACTTTATTATTCTTATTATTATTATTATTATTATTATTTTTTCTGGGTCTTTACAAACATGCTATGCCATGACATGAACATGATGATGTTGCCATACAATATGTTAACAACATTATTGACAACCAAAAAACATCATACCCGGATCATACAATGTTTAAAGAATCATAAGCATTGCATACATTAAGAATAAACATGAATTAAACATGGAAATTAGTAGGGTCACATGAGTGCCACGTCGTTCATCACAGAGGATGTGAAAACTGTGGCATTGGATCACTCAAAATCATACTTTAAGTGACTGTCATAGTGCCAGCAACCCCCAGTTTGGGTGTCGCGGTGCTGGCATGCCCACGTTGCCCTAATGCCAACATGCTATGCCATGACATGAACATGATGATGTTGATATACAATATGTTAACAACATTATTGACAACCATAAAACATCATATGCGGATCATACAATTTTTAAAGAATCATAAACATTGCATACATTTTTACGAACCCGCCATTTCTCACAACATTGTAGGCCTAGCTGGCTAAGTGTTACTCACAATTTAGCACATATGTCTAGCATTTCTAACAAAAACATATATAAAGATCCCACAGTCTTGGACCGTTTCCTAGTAGCCACACTTATTTCTCAAATAAATAAAAAAAGGGAGTCCCCATATTTATTTTGCTCCATGCTCTGGTTGTCAATCACCTAATTTCGTATCTGCACACCTGCGTAGGCCATTCCGCGTTAGTGATTACAACACAAAGTAGTATAATAAATAAAACAAGTCAAGTACATTCCACTATTTCCCTATGTTCATTTTAATATGCGGTGGAGCGATTCCGCTATACTCCAAAATAATGCAGAGGAGGTGTCCGCTGTGATCTGCACACCCCGGCCATAGCCCTTTTGTGGGGAGGCTACCACTACTATCTCCAGTGCGAGTGCCTCAGACTGTAAAACCCACGATTCGAGTTAGGGTTTTATATTCAGA